>JAAXCT010002569.1:0-66426 GCA_012490785.1 Eragrostis nindensis | reverse complement strand
GTAAGGTCGGCCCACTGCCAGACCACGAATGCTTTCCTGACGTTGGTGGCAAGATTATCGGAGCTCCAACTTCACTTCCTGATTCGTTGACCATGTAGCTTTAAGTACAAAGCATCGACTTTCTCAGAGTTTAAGATCCTTCGTATCCTCCTGTGACGCCCATGGTATTTAGCGGTGGTGGTAGAGTTGTGCTTCAGTAAAGTTTTCCTTCATTTGTAAATGAATCATATGATAGGATCCTTGACAGTGCAGTCATTTTCATTGGGATTATATAGCTGTATTGAACATTTTGTTCAACAATGTCTTGTACATTGTTCTAGTTTGATCATCTACGCAACATAATTTCCGTGATGGAAGTCACGCATAGCTTTTCTGGCAAGAACGGTGACAATTCTAGCCGCGGCTCTATGCGTCCATGTCCCCCTCGACAATACTGCTTCCAGATGGCTTCATCACTCCTCGATCCTGCATCAACCTCCTCACCATCCATGCGTCGTCCCACCTCCCGGCGTCGTCGTACATCTGCGCCAACGCGGCGTACCGGCCTGCATTCGCTGGATCAATGACGAGAAGCTTCTCAGCCGCAAGCTCGGCTAGTTCCATGTGATCGTGCAGCCGGCAAGCGCCGAGCAGCGCGCCCAGACGTCTTTCCCCGGTCAAAAGGCATGGCTTCGACGACCCCGAGCGCCCGAGACAGCTGCCCGGCGCGGCCCAACAAATCGACGACGCAGGCGTAGTGCACCTGCCGCTTCTCCACGCCGAGGACGCCCATCGTGTCAAAGACAATGAGCCCGTCTTCGACCAGCCCACCGTGCGCACAGGCCGAAAGCACGGACACGAAGCAGACGCCGTCTGGCGCAACACCGTTCGCCAGCATAAGTTTGGAACACGTCCAGTGCCTCACCGCCATGGCCGTGGCTCCCGTAAGCCTGGATCATTGCGCTGTACACAGATTGGCTCCGGTCTTGGACGCGGTCGAAGAGGGCCCGGGCAGTGTCAAGCCGCCCGCACGCTGCGTACATGGCAACGAGCCCGGTCGCCAGTGCGGGCGTCCATGACAATGGCACTCTTTACGGACGTAGGAATGCGCCCACAGGCCTTCGCGCACGGCCGCCAATGCCGCGCAGGCCGGGAGCACGGCGATGAAGAATGAAAGTGACGTGGTCCGGCCGGCTGGCCGCGCGCGCCGCCACCATGGAACGAAGCAGCGCGACGGCCTCGTCCGCGTGCCCGTTCTGGGCGTACCCGGAGATCATCGAGTTCCAGCCCACGACGTCCTTCTCGGCGACACCGTCGAACGCCTTCCTCGCCGTCGCCACGTCGCCGCACTTGGCGTAGAACGCGACCAGCGCGTTGCCCACGAAGACGTCGGTGTCTACCCCGGCTCTGACCGCGAGGGCGTGCACGGCCCCGCCGGCGCGCCCCGCGCCCCCAGCACCGGCGCACGCCGTGACGAGGAACGTGTACGTGTATTTGTTCCCGCCGGGCCACCGACTCGCGCGCATGCGTGCGAAGAGCGCGAGTGCCTCGTGAGGCAAACCGGCGCGCGCGTAGGCCCGGAGCATGACGTTCCAGAGGAAGGTGTCTCGGTGGGACACGCGGTCGAACTCCTGGCGCGCGCACTCCACGCCGGCGCGGCCCAGCGCGGCGTAGCGGGCGACCAGGCCGGAGCCACGAAGCGGTCGCGCACCTGCCCCGAGACGACGGCCTGGGAGTGGATCTCCGAGAGGCGCCTGGAGTCGCCATGGAACTGGAGGAGCCAGACGTAGCCGTATACGAGTCTCTGGCTTGTGGCTCGAAGGTGCTCGTCGCACTGTAGAGAAGCATCTTCTGCATTTTTTTTTTTGAGTTGAAGCATCTCTGCATTGCCTAGCGGAGTTGCGGGTTACGGGCCTTCGGCAGCCTTGCTCACGGTTGTTTGGTAACTTTGGTTGATTCATGCAGACACGAACGACTCAGCCAAAAGATGCCTGAATTCCTCTTGTTACGACTGTAGTATTTTTTTTCTCGAAATGCTAGTAGGAATGAAAATAGAATGGGCGCTGATGAACTTTCAGAACATATCTTCTACTACTATTTGAAGATGAAAATGAGCCACCATTTTTCGCTCTTAAAGTCACGAAATTACAACATTAATCGATAAAAAAGACAAAAAAAATCTGACCGTTAATAACAATAATCTATTTTCACGTTTAAAACAAGAGTCCATGCCCATTCATAAAAATTCGGGCTGAAAAGAAGAAAAGGAAAAAAAAAAGTATCCAAACTCCATACGATAATGTATGAGCATCTCAAAAAAAGCCCCATAAACTCCTCTTAAAATAAAATATGTGATTAAACTGCATGTTTGTAAAGCATGCCTTGCAGTTTAAATTGGATGAAATACGTCATAAGTCTCTGGATATACATGCTTTCATGTTATTATGCTCGGAGTAACCAAGGATTCAAATAGTCACATTGGGTGTCTTATAGTTTTTCAACCACCTCTATCGTGATGTTTGGATAGCTATGGGTATTTTTGTTCAATATCGAATTCACTTAAAAAGTTGAGAGCCATTGATAATAGCTTCCAACTACCCCTGTCTTCATCATAATGTTTAACTATTATTCCATCTGTTCACAACATGTACATTCTTTAATTATCAATACTCAACCCTTTTTGACATTAATTACTGATAGAAAATTCATAAAGATTTTAACAAAAAAATAATGTTATTAGATTCGTTATGAAACTGCTATCATAATTAATATTCAATTTTAAGTGACATATTGTTTATAGATATTATCGGTTGATATTAAAAAGTCTAGAAATGTTTACATTGTGGATGGAGGAAGCACCACGTCATAATTTCTGTCAGGTAGGAGTGTCATTTTCAATTAGATTTCAACTTGCTGATTGCAGCAGCAAAGTCCCCATCTATTCACTAAACATCTATCTATCTTTTTTATAGGTAACAAGTCAAGACTCAGTTGGCTTCGATTCAAAGATGTACCAAATTGGATCTTAATTGGTGTGCCATGTTGGCGCATAGAGTGGACAAAGACTCAATTGGATCCAAATCACACAACCATGCAACTTTATGATGTTGTTGAAGCTGGATCAATCCAGCACGCTGCACATGCTGACATGCACGACGGACAATGCAAGTGCAATTATGCAAACCAACTGTTGGATGGCCAGGTGCATGACATCATACATGAAGCATGACCTTTACTCTTAGAGAAGCTACAGCCGCATTGGCTTTGACTTTCGAGAAAGTTACAACCAAATACAACCACCGATCAAATCGACCATCATAAGAAGTGAACAATGGCTACACTAATGAACAATGCAAACAAAAAAAAACCATGAGAACATTTCCTATCTGCAGCCTTTATTGTCTTCCTAGGAAAAAGAAACCGCGATGAGCTAGAGTGACATAAAAGATTGAGGTTCTAATCAAGCACAAACAACAACTTGCTAGCTAAAAAAAAATCAGAAAGTGCCCTCTGTTGGGAGCGTCAAGATGCCCATATGCGAAGGTAAATCTTGCTGTAATTCACAACTTCTGTACTTATATCTCATCGCACACAATCTTTAGTAAGCATAATGAACTTTATGGACCATGTCATGGTTTATTTCAATTTCTAGAATATCAGGTCAACTTTGGCTCGCGAGAAAGTCTATCTGATTTGATGGCAACCTTTAGTTTCATGTTATACTCCTTACCTTTAAAAAGACGCTGACATAGGTAGTTGTGTTATTCATGAACGGCAAATTTGTCTGAGACACATTGAAAAACGATGGCTTCGTCTGCAACACACCAAGAAAGTCAAATTTATCTGCAGCACACTACGATTTTGAAACCTCTTGTCTATGACACACTATGACCATTTAACAATTGTTTTCAACTTTTTTATCTCAATTCATAAGATACATTAGAATTTGAAACTTGACACCAATGTTCATTGTTGCATTGTCTATCATTAAAAAATGGAGGTAGATTTATTCTATTTTTTTTAATGATTTGATTGACAAATTAATATTAAAACAATGATCACGCGGTGCAAACAATCAAAAAAATCTAGCTTCATTTTTTAATGATAGATAATCCAACAATGTACATTGGTGCCAAGTTTCAAATTCTATTGCATGCTATGAATTGAGATAAAAAAGTTGGAAACAATTATGAAATGGTCATAGTGTGTCACGGACAAGAGTTTCCAAAATCGTAGTGTGCTGCAGACAATTTTGACTTTGTTGGTGTGTTATGGACGAAACCACAATTTCTCAGTATGTCCCAGACAATTTTGCCATGAACTTATGAAATTATGGGGTGGGTATGCATTCCAAGGAACTAAAGCTTTAGACTTTGAAATTCTTGTATTAAATTGGTGTCATTATCATGATTTATGCTATGGGTAATGTTATATAAGAGAACTATGTGGTCTAACTGTATTTTTTGAAACTATATCTTGCAACATAAATTGGATGAATACATCATACATCTGCGGATATACATGCTTCCAAGTTATTTTGCTTGGATCAACCAAGGATTCAAATAGTCACCTTCTATGTCTCTTTAGTTTTCCAACCACCTCTATTGTGATATTTGGATAGTTATGTGTATTTTTATTCGATATCGATTTCACTTAAAGAGTTGAGAGCCATTGATGATATCGTCCAACTACTACTGCCTTCATCATAATGTTCTACTACTATTCCATCTGTCCACAAACATATACATTCTTTAATTATCCATACTCAACCCTTTTCAACATTAATTACTGATAGAAAAATTCATAAAGACTATAACATAAAAAACAATGTTACTAGACTCCTTATGAAATCATTGTCATAATTAATATTTAATTTTAAATTATATGTGACATATTTTAATAGATACTATTGGTTAACATTAAAAAGTTTAGAATCTTTGCATTGTGGATGGAGGGAGCACCACGTCATAATTTCTGTCAGGTAGGAATTTCATCCTTCAATTAGATTTCAACTTCCTGATTGATTTTACAGCAATGTTCCCATCCATTCACCTATACATAGGTATGAAAACATTTACCCATCTTTTTTTATAGGTAAATGCAAGTCAAGACCCGATTGGCTCCAACTCAAAGACCACATCGAATCCTAATTGGATGCCATAGCGCGTAGAGTGGGTGAAGACCCAATGGGACCCAAATGATACAACCATGCAACTTTAGGATGTTGTTCTACAATTTGAGAACACACGCACCCAAGTAATATAGTCAGACAAGTTTATAAACCAACAATGCACTTTAAAAGTAAACATTGATTAGCTAGATTGAAAAGACAAGCACAACCCAAGCTGGCAACAATATGAGGAGGAGCAAATAAATGGAAATAAGAATGGTTTATAAGGATTATAGTGGTTGTAATGAGCTGGTGGCGACGCGAAAAGTAAATGAGATTGAGCTTGCAAAGATGAGCAAAATCAGAAAGCATAGATTTAAAGGAGTGGTGGTGGCTGTGGTCACAGAGGTGATGAGGTGGCTGCTTTGCAGAAAATGAAAATCGCATTCTCTAATTTATAAAATTTATGACAAAACCCAGGTCAATTCCAACTTGATCGATAACAGGAGCACAAAATGGCGAACCGTCTATAAAATTTGGGTCGAGGCTAACATTGCTGCAACCATGATCGGAAGAGGTGTTCATCATTGACTCATGCACGTCTACCACTCAACATGCCGTCGGGTAGCTGGGGTAGCTGCCCCACTCTGCAGTATGGGGGCGGTCCCGGCGCAACTCAACCTCCTTAGTGTAGCGCATAATTCTGTGTTGTCTTCTGCATCCAGATTTAACCAAACCAACTCATTTGCACCCACCAATTATATCTTCCATACTGTTCATGACTTCCAAAGAAATCCATGTTATAATGGTCTTTATCAATTTGAGCAAAATATATAGACATATATTGTTACAACTTCAAACCACATACAAAAGTCTATATATGTACATATGCGGTCACGAAGACTAAGAGTCTAAGACCTTGTATCTACCTAGTAAGAACTCCTAACTGACGAACAAAACATGATAAAGACCTATTCCTAGGAGACTACCATATATATCCCAAGGATAATATCGTAGTTGTTATCTGGAAAGTCGAATTAAATTGGGAAATAGTGATTGCACAGGAAAATAGAGGTCGTCTAAAAAAGAAGAAGACGACCATCTTTCTAACATAAAGACAAGACAGAAGGCAACACCGTCAAGAACCCTTGCCCGCCTATATATAACTAGCACAGGAAGACACGACAAATGCGAGGCATACGCTTACTAGCATAAATCAAGAGTACCAAATTCGTTTGCAGGTGCATCCACGCACGTACGGCCGGAAGGTGTAGGACAGGTAGCCGTCAATGGACGCGAATACAGTTGTAGGGTGTTTCAGGATAGGACCATCCTGGTGACTGGCTCAACTGGCTTCCTTGGAAAAAGTACTGCATGTGTTTATATTTACATAGAGAGCTGCACTCATTACTTCATCTATTTTTCTCTGATCCATCAGTCTCTTGGGTTAATAATCTTCTGCATGTATAACTGATGCACAGTGCTGGTGGAGAAGATGCTACGAGTTCAGCCAGGTCTGAGAAAGCTCTACCCGCTGGTGCGGGCACCGGACGACGCGGCCGCTGAGCAGCGTGTGCTGGACGACGTTTGTATCTAATTTTGTATTCTTGTTTGTTTAAATTGTTAAATTTAATTTCAATTGTGTCCATTCCATTCCAGAGAGAGAGAGAGAGAGAGAGAGAGAGAGAGCTTCTTAGAACTTTTTCTAGACTGGACAGGGCCGGGCAGTGATAATTCGAAAACTAACTTACGTCATGAACAAAATCGTTAATGATATATACTTCCTCAATCAACCGAGCTCTTCTCTGTTTTAAGAAGACGATGAAATTTAAATGTTGTTAATTTTTCCCTATCTATATCCAAAAGGTTGCAGGGAAAGAACTCTTCGATGTCCTGCGACAAGAACATTTTTTTTTTAGATAATGGGAAAGAGTTCCCGGCCTTGACCTCATAAGAGGCTACGGCCGCTCATTACACAAATTGCAGCACCTCCGTCTGCCATTACATGAATCCAAAGTCCAAAGAAATGAAATAGACGACATAACCAACAAAGTTTGATGAAGAAATTATTGATAACCAATTCTATTGGTAAACCTCCATCCATGGTTGGCGAAGATTTGCATAACCATCACCTCCAGAGCTAGGCATGCATTCTTCATCGTCTCCTTGTCTTCATCACGCCGTTGCAACTGAGCCCAAAACCTGAGCCAATGGGTGCCCCGGTACAGTACCTGCATATAAGTTTTAATTGGAGATTTGTCAAAAACAACATCATTCCTACTAAGCCACATTGCCCAGCATAAAGCCGAAGCTCCCACTAACAATTGCCTTTTCAAATTTGTACCAACCCCCCTTAGCCAATTACCAAATAAATGAGTAATACTTCTAGGTGGTTGTAAATTAAAAGCAAACTGTACAGCCCTCCATAGGAATTTTGCTAAATGACAATCGATAAAAAGATGTTGAATCGTTTCATCACAAGAACAAAAACAGCACCTCTTACTACCATTCCAATTCCTTCGTGCTAGATTGTCCTTAGTGAGCACGACTCCCTTTTTTAAATACCACATGAAAATTTTTATTTTTAGCGGCATTTTAAGCTTCCACAAGTGTTTGTCAAACTGAACATTCCCGTTACTTATTAGAGCATCATACATGGAGGCAACAGTGAAGATACCAGATTGGTTAATATTCCATCTAAAAGTATCACTACTGTTGTTAAGCTGTATATGACTAATGCGAGCAACAAGATTATGCCAGAGACTTAAATTATTCCCCATTAAAGTTCTTCTAAAAGACACATTTAGAGGAATTCTACCAAAAACAGAAGCTACTGTAGCATGTTTCTTTCTTACAATATTGAAAAGAGAAGGGTATTGTTCGCTAAGTGTAAAATTGCCTAACCATTTGTCCTGCCAAAACCTTATCTGGTTCCCATCATTCAATTGAAAGGATCCCAGGTTTAGGAACTTCGGTTTAACCTTCATGAGACCTGCCCAAAAATGTGAATCACCAGCCTTCTTTTCCACTTGCGAAATTGTTTGGTTCTTTAAATATTTATTCCTAAGAATATTCTGCCACATGCCATCTTCATTTATCAGTTTAAAAAGCCATTTACTTAACAAGCATTGGTTTTGTACATCTAGGTTTTTTATTCCTAAGCCTCCAATCTCCTTTGGTTGGCAAAGAATATTCCATTTGGCCAATCTATATTTCTTTTTATGTTCATCTGATTGCCAAAAGAAACGTGACCTAAAGTAATCCAATTTTTCAAGTACCCCTTTTGGGACTTCAAAAAAAGATAACATAAACAACGCCAAGCTTGTTAAGACTGAATTAATTAGAACCAAACGACCCCCCACTGACATATGCTTCCCTTTCCAACTACTAAGTTTTCTCTCAAATTTCTCTTCAATGACCCGCCAATCTGCATTGCTTAATTTCCTAAAATGCATTGGAATGCCAAGATATCTAAAAGGATAATTCCCAGATTTGCACCCAAACAATTCAGCATATTGTTGTTCCATCTGTTTAGCCTCCCCAAAACAGAATATTTCACTTTTGTGAAAGTTGATCTTAAGGCCCGACAGCTGCTCAAAAGCGCACAAAAGCAACTTCAAGTTTGTTGCCTTTGCTATGTCATGGTCCATAAATAAGATGGTATCATCTGCATATTGCAAAATGGATAAACCTCCATCTACAAGGTGCGGTATGACCCCAGTAATCTGACCCTCATTTTTGGCTCTGTTTATTAGGATAGCTAACATGTCGACAACAATATTAAACAAAATTGGCGATAAAGGGTCTCCTTGTCTAAGACCTTTCCATGTCTGAAAATTTTGTCCCACTTGGTCATTTATTTTAATGCCAACATGACCACCCTGAACGAAGTTTTCAATCCATTTACACCACTCTTGTGAGAATCCTTTCATCCTCAGAGTTTGCTGGACAAAACTCCATTTAACTTTATCATATGCCTTCTCAAAGTCTGTTTCAAAAATTACCCCATTTTGTTTTTTTCTGTGTAGCTCATGAATAGTTTCATGTAACACCACCACCCCTTCCATGATATTTCTCCCAGGTAAGAAAGCAGTTTGTGTAGGACTAATTACTTTTTGAGCTACCGTTGAAATTCTATTTGTAGCAACCTTCGTGAAGATTTTGAAACTGACATTCAACAAACAGATGGGTCTGTACTGTTGAATTTTGACTGCCTCCCTACACTTGGGAAGCAAAATAATTGTTCCAAAATTAAGGCTATACAGAGGTAGATTCCCTTTGTGGAATTCAGAAAATAAGGCTAATAAGTCACTTTTTATCGTATCCCAGAAGGCCTGATAGAATTCCGCAGGGAAACCATCAGGCCCTGGAGCCTTATTATGTTCCATCTGAAAAATAGCCTCTCTCACTTCACTTTCGGTAAACTCCGAAACTAGAATTTCATTTTCACCTGCAGAAACTTGTGGAATGTCGTCTCTACGAGTCTCATCAAGATTAAAATTATTAATCTCAGGAGGACCAAAGAGACCTTTATAATAAGACGTAATGTATTTTTTCAACTGTTCATCACCACTAATTATACGATCCCCATCCTGCAACTGAAAAATTCTAGTTTTCCGGTGTTTCCCATTTGCTACAAGTTGAAAGTATTTCGTATTTGAGTCGCCCTCAAGCAACTCCTTCACTTTCGCTCTCTGGTACCACTTGATTTCCTCTTCTCTAAGCATTTCGGCTAATCTATTCTTTAGACAACCCTTCAGGTCTACCTCCTGCTGTGATAAGAGAATAGTTTCTGCTTTCTTGTCAAGGCTATCAAGTTTGTCCAGGATGCGTTTTTTTTCTTTCTTATATGCACCACTTGTATTTTTAGCCCAGCCCCTCAAATATTGGCGAACTTTTCTAATTTTGTTCTGCCATACTTCCATTGGGGTCGAGCCATTTGTTTCATTTTGCCATATTTCTTTTACCATCTCCATGAAACCATCACGAAGCAACCATCCCAACTCAAACTTGAATTGGTGTTGATTATAGCTCGAAGATGAGTTTCCAGTATTGAGAAGTAAAGGTGTATGGTCAGAAATATCACGAGTGAGTGCAATTACAGTCGACAGTGGGAATTTTTGTTCCCACTCCGTCGCCATTAGAATTCTATCAAGCTTCTCATATGTTGGTGTTTGTAGAGATTTGCCCAAGTGTAGCGCCTACCCGACATCTCCAGTTCACGTAAGTTCAGACCATCAATTATAGCATTAAATAAAAAAGGCCAACGATGATCAAAGTTACTGTTACTTTTATCTGACGGGCTCCTCAGAATATTGAAATCGCCCCCAATTAAGAGAGGTAGATGTTCGTGGCTACACATATGAACCAATTCTGTTAAAAACACCTCTTTAAATTCTTGCTGTGCTGGACCATAGACTACTACAAGTGCCCATTTGAAGCTATCATTTTTATTGCACAAATGGAATTTCACATAGTAGTCTCCTTCGTCAATAGCACCAATGTCATAAACATCTAGATCAATACCGAGTAGAATACCGCCCGATCGACCTCTAGGTTCTTTGACGTGCCAAAGATAGTTTTTACCACTACACAGATTCTTAAGGAAAGGATTCGTGAAACTTTTCCTACCTGTCTCTGAAATAGCGATAAAACTTAAATTATGTTCTTTAGTTAAATCTGAAATAAATCTATGTTTTTTTGGGTCTTTAAACCCATCACTATTCCAAAACACACCCTTCATTGTGAACAAGTGGGATGTTTAGATATGAGTGATTCCTGAGTATTTTTCTTCTTGGAGGCATTCTTTTTGGTTTTAGGACATGCTGCAGTATGATCATATAAATCACTACTAGCATCCATTACCTCCTCCATTATTTCTCCACATAGATGACTTAAAATAAAAGTGTCAATTTCCTCCTCATCAGCCATTAGTTTCTCCTCCTTATCTAAAATTTCAGTTTTCCATTCATTAGCACGGACATCATTTATTCTAGACTCCTCTACATGTTTCAATTCACGAATAGAGCTGTCAACACTAGTTACATCAGCACCCAGATTAATCCCTATGCCACTGAAACTAGAACTAATAAAGTCATTTGAAAAATGTAAAAAAGAAGGTGTATTTTCACCTGTTGCAGCGTGCACCTCCTCATCCAGTTCAGCTCGCAGCCTGGAGGCTCGGTCCAGCGCCTCCTCATCACAGCTGCCGGCCCGGCGCTTGCTACGGCGTAGCTCAGAACCCGCGGCTTCTGGAATTGCGGCGAGTTGAGCTGGACTTGCCGCAGCTGCCGCCAAGCCGACGTACATAGGCACTGCCTCCTTCGCCTTCTCCTCTTGTCCAGCCTCTTCCAGCGTGCCCGCTATCGGCCCACTCCTCTGCAGACCAGGAATTTGCAGCACCACCGTCGGCCTGTCAACAGTTCCGGAACGAGCACTAGCTTGACGACCAACAGGACCAGTGCCTGACCCTTTTGATGCAGAATGAGGCGACTTGTTCTGCGGCTGATCCTTCTTCGCCTCCTTTCCTTTTCCATCATTGCCGGGTGCATTGTTGTGGCCCTCATTATTACCATCCTGGTTCCCATCATCGAAACCATCATCCATGTCCATTGGCTCGGGGTTGTTTTCATCAATGTTGACTTCAACCCTGAACCTTAACTCATACAAGTAGTCCCCAATAACCACATCTACTGCTTGAGGGATGAGGTTAGGATCCAGCACCAACACTTGCAGCCTACTAATATCGTGAGCATGAGTGAACTTCATGTCTACAGCTTTGGACACTCCCAAAATTGAGCCAACTGCCCAAATCACCTGAAATTCACGAAGTTCCTTTGGCAGCCCCGTAAACTGCACCCACACCTTAGCCATAGCATATTTGACCTCGTTGCCACCAGCTCCAACCTCAATCCTCATGGTAGTACCTGGGAACTTGGTGTGGACCATACCCCATTCGACCATGCGCTGCAGCTCCGCACGAGAAGGAAAAATGGTCCTAAAAGTATTCATCCCGGTCTCGTCAACATTCCAGCGCCACCTACCGGGTACCAGTCTTTCCATCTCAGAGGCAACATTGGCTGATGTGAGCAGCCCACCAGAAACTCTAATCACAGCAGTCTTGGATTCCACCTTATACTTGAAGCTTTCAGGTGGCGTGATATAGTAGAAGCCAAGGCCATCCACTGCATAACCACAAGGGACGGCAAATGGTGACATCTTTTGATTCTCAGGCAAAACTGACCGGTATATGGGGCATCGATCCATCGCGTGATCATGAGAATCGCACACCTCACAGTAAAGCTCCGCGTCACAATCCTGCATCGCATGCCCCTTGACATGACAGCGATAGCAGTAAGGCACTTTTCCTCCCTTCGCTGCACCTTGCGCCGATGATTCTGGTTTGTCGCTGTTATGTGTCGGCTTCGACCTGGTGTCGATCACCTCCAGCTTGGTTGCACTGCTTGAATTGGTCATCAAAGTGCCCGCGGCTTGTCCGGCATTGGTCTGCCCCGCTCCACCTTGCATGATTGCAAAAGCTTGTTGAAGGAGCACTGCTACCTGAGCAGCCTGTTCAGTTGTAGCCGCATTTCCGGCAGCTGCAGCTGGCCCTGCAAATGCTTGCTGAAGCAACGCCACAGCCTGAGCCACTGGATCAACAGGTACCGGCGGCACTCCTCCCGCCGCGATCTGCGTCTGCCCGGACTGTGTATCAGCCTGGCCACCACGACCACCGCGACCAGTCCATCCACCGCGGTTCCTTCCTCCAAAGCCACGGCCAGTGTTGCGAGCGCCATTGTATCGCCCCCTGCCGCGGCCATCATACCCACCACCATAACCGGGGTGGAAGGTGGGATGTTGGAAACCGCCGCAACCCATCATGCCGCTTTGGCCAGTCCCCCTCCCGTTCCCCCGGTTCGCATCTCCACCCCGATGAGCGCCGTTGCCGCCGTTGTTCTCCATCGCCAAGCGAGCAACTTCAGCGTAGGTTGTCGCGTGTTTGCGAAGAGTGGCGGCGTGAGGAGCTCTAGGGTTACTCGATGTGGTGCCGGTACGAGAAAATAGTGAAACCAACCCTTGAGTAGGCCGATACGGCACCGTTGGGCTCAGCCATATTTTCTTTGGGCCTTTACTCGGACTGGGACCAGGTGCAGTCCGGCTTGAATTTGATTGCGTTTGAAAATTTTCAATTTCCGAATCCCCCGATGCCCGCCCGAGATACCCGCTCGCCGCGGATCTCACGCTGTTCACCATCTTCGACTCCGGCGATCGCCGGCGCGAAGAGGAAGAATGGGCCGGGGGACTACGTGCATTTGAATTGAAACGACGTGAAGGAGCGGACGTACGTACCTTCGCCTTGGCCAAAGCATCTCCAAGTGTCCTTGGGGGCGACACTCTGGGTGCTGGGAGTGGACCTCGCCATGGTTTGCACGAACGCGTTTCCTTCTTGTGCTTGACCACCGCGTCGATGATCTGCTTGGCCATTGTACCCTCCCGCGGCGAATCCTCAGAAGCAACATTGTCTAGCTCCTTCTCTGCCATGATCAGCTGTGGGATCGAGAATCCCAACACTTGCGCTTGCTTGACGAGTTCCGGCGTATTGATCGAGTCCACAGACTCATCCTCGTCGGAATCCGACTCTGTGTCACTTCTCCGAGCCCAAAATCGGGAGCCGATGTGATCCTCGACGCCATGGATGTGCGGACCTGGCCTCGACGTGGTGGCCTGCACCAGCGTGGAGACCCGATCCAATTCCTCCGCGGCGAGGAACCTGGCCTCCTCCGAGAGCTTTGCCTCGGCAGACGACAAGAACATGGAGCTAATTTCCATTCTTTCGTCAAAGAAAAGGTAACCCCTTTAGCTGGGACATCATACATGAGGAGTTTGGACTTGACAGCTCCCAGGTTAAGCAATTGTACAAGGAGATTGATATTATCATCAACGGAGCTGCAATCACTAATTTCTACGAGAGGTACGTATAACAGCAAAGAGATTAGCTGTATATCTTCTGTAAGGACGTTGAATAGAGTTTATTGGGACGATGTGTAGGTATGATGTTGCCTTGGCATCCAATACCTTCGGAACCGCGAACGTTTGCCAATTCGCAAAGCAGTGCACTAAGCTCCAAATGCTCCTTCATGTTTCCATCCGTAAGTGTGTACGGCACGTTACGATCGAGCTGTGTTATTAGCTTGAAGAAACATAACTTACAAATTCCTCAACAGTAGCCCAAAGGTAGCATTGAAAGGTATGCTTGTCAAAATGTACTCAGAATTGTGGGATAGGTACCAAGGTACAAGAAAAAGGTTAAGAGGCAAAATTGCGCATTTGCGCGGCTAGACTTACTGTACTATTTAAAATATTTTTATATATTGTAAAAGTTTAACATAGTTTATTATTATTATTGTTATTTATTTTGTACTTTATATATAGTAGAAATAGATTGGAGAATTTCTCATGTCTATCAATTTGAGTGTGAGATGAATCATTATTTAGTGTCTTAGCTAACTCATGAATTTAATTTTGTTTTAGAAGTGAGATTGGTCCAAACGTGCCATGCTAAACAACTAACATATGTTATGGTAGGAAAAAGAACGTTTTATGCTACAAATAAATCTTTTGTAGAAAACTTGTCATGCTAAAAATAAGAGAATGTGCTATGGTTGCTAGGCGCAGTATTTTTATAACGGTGTATATTTTGAAATAGAAATTAAGCTTATTTTAAATATTTTTATTGGAGTTATAGTGGGTAAATTAGAAATAAGAATTAGGAATATTTTTTTAGCTATTTTTTAAATCTGAATTTAGTTACTTTTTGGACTTTTAATGTCATAGCGGGTAATTTAGAAATAAATGTGAAGCGTGTTTTTTGTTACTTTTTATTATTCCAAATTTAGCTATTTTATACTTATAATAGTATGGTGGGTAATTTAGAAAGGTGGGAGGGGCATTTTTGACTATTTTTATTATTCCAAATTTAGCTATTTTATTAATATTTAGAGGGGGTTTTGTGACTAATTTTTCCATAATGGCAATGGTGGGTACTTTTTTCTTCTTGTTTTCTCGGATTAACGTGGGAATTTCTAGTGATGACTTCTTTTCTTGATCAATTATAATTTGGGAAAATAAATAATTTCTATATTTTTAGATCAATAATTATTGATACGTTTCCTTGATACTAGAAGAAAATCTCTCGGAGTTCAACAAAGAATACGAGATTAAATCAAGCCTGGTAATCTACAAAAGAAGATAAAACAATGACGGAACATCTGAGCGTGTCCATCCTTTTGGTCGGCAATAATAAACATGGGGCATGGGACACATACTAAGTTTCTGTTTGGATTCACCTTCTAAACTTTTAGCTGGCTAATTTTAGTCAATTCAGATCTAAACATGACGACTAAAAGTGACTAAACTTTCAGCCAGCCCATCTCCTAAACTTTTAGCTCCTAGTTACTCCAACCCTCCTAAACTTAACTAAACATATAAAAAAAAGCAATAAACACATGAAAAAGGCAAGAAAAGTTCAAAAACTAGAAACATTAGTCAGGGATCCAATATAATATCTCCTAAACATAGTTGGCTAAACATTAGCTGGATAAATGTTTAGTTGACTAATTTTAGCTGGCTAAAGGATCCAAACAAAGCCTAACTTTAGACATGTTTAGGCCGTTGTACATATATAGACGTAATACCTTACGTCCTATATATATGAGGGAATTGTATTGTGCGCCCTGTGCTCATGGTGGGTATGTACCCGTTGTGTGGATAGATACTACCCTTTTGTATCCGGGGTGCAAGGTTACATGGCATGTTTTCTATTCTGTCACAATAATATCTTTGAATGTAATTCTATTTAAGCTTCTTTAAGTGACATGCCCATATCTCAGTATTCTACGTGCGCTCGTGCCGTCTCTTTCCTTTATTTTTTGCAAATGAAAGGGAATTATATTAAAATATAAAGGAGTACAGACTTTTTACATCAAGACTCTGTAAGACAAATAAAATACAAAAGAAAACATATAAGTATTTTACTCATCTTTAACATCACTTGTTCGATCGAATCCGCTGAAGAGCAAGAACCAAATTGAAACCATGTCCTCTCTAACCGCTGATGAGAGACGCCTAAGTTTGTTGAAGCCACAAGATTCACCGTCTTAGAACTCACTGTCAAGACGTATCTAATTCTTTAAACGAGAATGGGCCACATGTTCATCAGTAGGAAGAGAGGAAGATCCCATCTCACTAGTCCTTCAACGTTGCTGTCAGGACACATAATCCTTCATGTCGCCTTGTCGGGAAGGATGCTTCTGCCGTCGCCGCTGTCGTCACCTTCGCTGGTGCCGCCCTCCTTGATAGTCAGTGTGGCCCTAGATGTGAGGATACCCGAGGTTATGTATACGACAAAGCGGACAAATTAAAGCACGATGAAATGAAATGGGCTATTTAAAAGCCAAGTCCATTTAAATTTCATGGCGATGGTTAATGATCCAACAAATACTGAGAATCAATTCAGCTTCATGAGCTTTTTCTTTCCAGCATGGTGGAGGTCTTATATGGTACCTTTCCTCAATCAATGGATTATATCATTAATTGTACCTCCCCACAATTTATTATCAATTATTAACACTTGTGATATGTTGTTTACTACTAAACATTGCTAACATTGAAGAACTAGCTTCTTCTCACACAAGAGCACAAGCACATGCACGAAAACTTATTTGTACGGTTGACTTAGTGTAGTTAGAACGCTAGCTTAAAGTTAATTTTTAATTGATTTCTTAACAGCATATGTAGCCGGTGAGCAGGAATGCCTGCTACTGGAAAAACCGCTCCAGATGGCTGAAATACTGAAGCATGATTGCTATTTGGACGTTGAAGCAGAGAGAGAGTTGGCTAACGAGATCAAAGCAAAACATATGACGGCGCACTCTGGTGCTGATAATTCTCAACAGTTAGAAAAAGTAGCCATGAAGGACCTCGGCTTCAAGAGGTATGCACAGACCGTACCAATGTCTAATCATCAGTGTCCAATTATTGTTTGGATATATTAGGCTTTTGTAGGATCACCCTAAAAAATAGAGTGATGTACTAATAAGACAATTCCTTCCTGTGTAAGCTTAGAATATCTATGGTCATTTTTAAATAAGATCATATATAATGTCTCCAATTTTAGGGCTAAACACTTTGGGTGGCCCAATGTCTATGTGTTCACCAAGGCTCTGGGGGAGATGTTGCTTGGCTCTCTAAGAGGAAACATCCCGGTTGTCATTTTACGGCCAAGCATAATAACAAGCACTTTCCAGGACCCGTTTCCTGGATGGATAGAAGGAATCAGGTATATAAATATATATATATATGAATTCCAACATGTTTCCGGGCGCATATATCAGATATAAGCAGGTCATGTGATATATATCTATTACTATGACACCATGTTAGTTATCATCAATATATATCATTACATTTTCTAATTTGGTACTTTTGGGCCGCCCGCAGCCATATCGACTTAACTAGTTGACATAGAAATTTCCCAAGATTTTGCAAGTATATATATGTTGGTCACCATTATTTTTGAAAGAAGCCTGACCAAGCTACCAGGAACTAGGTGCCTCGAATTAAGAAGAAATAGGCATCTAATAAACTCGAACCTGGGTGGTGGATGCGCAAATCCACGTCTCTCATCAACTAAGCTGATCTCGGTTCCTAAATGTTGATCGCCGTGTTACATAGTTATCATTTTGGTTGCAGGACAATAGACGCTTTGATTGTTGCCTACTGCGAGCAGAAGCTTCCATGTTTCATGGGCAACGCCATAATTGATGCGGTTACTGCTCACAGGCAATTTGTCACATATATAGTTGTACGAAAAAATTGAGAACTTAGCTAGTCTATGCAAATCTTAACTAAAAGGTAAATGCATAAATTTGATAGATACCAGGAGACATGGTGGTCAACGCTGCGATGGTAGCTATGGCCACTCACTACGGTGATGCGGGAACTCAAGTAGTTTACCATGCAACCTCAGCTCTCCAAAACCCCCTGTCTTGTCATCTTCTAGCGGAATCTACATATGCCTACGTTTTAACCAATCCTCCTGAGAAGATTGAAGGGAGGACCAAACGGTATAAAAGGCCACTATTGTTTAGCAGACTCGGATATTTCCATACATATATGCTGCTCGTGTATAAGATACCACTACAGGTACACGTATCATTTTTCCCCCTTCTTCTAAAGGTTATTTTCTCCCTTACCCCTAATTGAGATCATGTGGTGATCACTTGGATGTATGTCCTATGGTGTACAGATGTTGTATGCGGTGAATATATTACTTGGCGGATTATTCTCCGAGAAGCATAATAAGCTCAACCGAAGCTTCAATCAGTTCATGCTTGTAGCAAAATTTTATACCCCATATGCCTTGTTCAAGGGACGGTGAGCATTATTCAAATTCTATTTGTTAAATAGACATAATTGTGTTTCATCTGCACATATTTTTCTCTCTTAAAGTGATACATGCGCATTGACTCTATACATGATTCCTTGTAATGCTGCTTGGTCTTTTTTTTGCTCAACTGTAATCCCTGCGAAGGTTTGATGACAAAAAGCTGTGGAGGACGACAGGCCAAGGGCACGGCGATGGATGCATGTTTAACATCGATCCCAATTGCTTCAGCTGGAGACAGTATTTGTTCAACACCCACATCCCAGCTGTTCTCAAGTCCAGCAGCATGAAGAAAGAAAGGCAAAGCCTGAAAGAGAGACCGTTGTTTCTCTGAAGGAATTATTTGCCATATATACTATAGTACAGTACAATGTTGCCTATTTCAGTCATTTGTATCTCTTCGCACCTGGCTACGACACCCCAAATATTTAGTACTACCTTGTTTCAATTTTCGAAATATTAATAGTATTTGTGGCCAATGTCACTACAATAAGATTCCAACTTTGCTGAGAGTGTGTGAAGCATGCAAGTGGGCGACGGGGTTTTTGCAACAAACAAATTTATGAAATGAATACCAAATTAGAGGCAAGTTCTTCGGAAAAAAACTAGAGTAAACTAGAAAGATGGTGCGCGGCCTTGCCGGCTTGCCGCGCCAGATAGCCCGTGCAAAATGTTGATGTAATAAGTTTAAATATTGCATAGCTAATATAACATGGAGAGATTACGATGTCCATCGGTAACCTCGAAAGCAAGGTTATTGCATAGTTACAATCCAGAGTTGTAATAATATAATTCTGATCTCAATACTGAAGATATGCAATAACTATTGCGCCTTGTAGACCTATAGGGCCATCTATCTGTGTTTGAAAATTCGATTGATTCAGTAACCAATGGAAATATCGACGTCCTCTTGTGCTCATGTTATGCACTCTGATTTTTTTATATGACACTGGAGTAGTCTATACTAAACCAGCGGTGGTAGTTTCCGAAGCCACACTTATGTTCAATTCTTTGTGCATGCGGACTGGTGGACATCGACATGAGCACCTAGGCTGCAGGTTACAGCTACTTTACACCTGATGTAGCTTCATCAATATGAGATAATCAGGAACAGAGAATGTCAGAATATCCACTTAATCTACCTGATCTCAAGCTCATGTTGAACGCCCAACAGGGAAAGAAACATTACTGCTTACCTTCATTCATAACATGAGAAGAGAATAGATGTTCAGAGCAGGACCTCCAAATCATAAGTTAGAAGCTATATCAGGAGCCTGCACATGGTATCTACAGTGTAAGCATTGTACCACAGAAGAAGATACATAATTTTTTCACGGCATGCTGGAATCTTAAAAAGGACTAGAGAGAATTCAATGTAATATGCAACAATAATGGAGACATCCTTTAATATTTTAACATAGTTAATTTTGAAAGTTGTCACTTATCAGGAGCAACCTGACGTGTGAACTTCATAATAAAGTTTTGCAAGTTACATGGTCCATGATTATCTTCTGAAACTACTGAACCTGTATGCAGAGTTACTGTGTGAAGATTGGAAGGAAAAATTCTACAGAGTTACTGTGTGAAGATTGGAAGAAAAATACCATAACTCTACAGCTGACTCTGATTGCAGAGTTCAGCACATACAAAGACATATATTTCAAAATCAGCTATCCGCTTAGTTTGCAGAATTATTGTGTGAAGGTTGGATGCAAAAATACCATAACTCTACTACTGAATCTGTTGCAGAGTTCTGGGCATACATATTTCATGCCATGTTAAAAAGACATTTCAAATCAGCTATCTGCTTTTGTAATTGCAAATGCACCTTAGAACCTGTATCTAATAGCCAAGTCTAGCTGAAATGAAAATAAAAATGCTCGGAATTTTATGGTACCAGATTGCAAGTCAAGCAATCTAAAATCTTGTTCCAAGACACGGATAATGATGAATGTTAAACTCCAACCAGAAAGCTATTTTTTCATGGAGACAGTACTTCAAATCAAGAAAATTATTTAGGTATCTATTCAACTGCTTGTAGTAGTCATCTTTTGGCATCGTACGACATCAACGAACATGTAGCAGCAACAGCAGTTGAACAGAGTACATGGAGTAGAGCAATGATTGTGTCATTAGTGCCAATGAAGCTGCAAAATTTTACTTCAATTTTTAGCTCTCGAGTCAATTTATACCCACAGTGTTGGCACTGTTAGTGCCCTCAATCAAGCACATTCCTCTCAGCTCCTCATGTTCAGTTTCATTAAGGAGCCTTATCACAGAATACGCAGCAGGGGAAAATTCACTTTAGGTCATAATATTGCATAAATAATGAAAAATAACATTAACAGGAGAAGGTGAGCACATTAAAATACCATCAATGGTAGGAGGTATGGTCCCTAATTTCAGTTTTCCATGGTGAATCAACCAATTAATGAAGCATTATCAGCCTCTCCGAAAGCAAGGAAAAAGGCAGTAGAATGTTAAAGACCAAGCAAGTGCATTAAGCTAGCGGCTTCACAACAAAAAAATGTAGCTTTATCTGTTTTTGAAGAAAATATATCAATGAATAAACAGTGGGGTTCTGAAATGATGTGGTATGAGATCATGTCAATCCTCCATATGAATATAATAATTTTCCGTCTATCTCCAAACTAATAATTTATGCTATTGATTTTCTGTTGTCCTCAAATCAGCATTTTGTTCAGTTATTTGGACAATGCCCTTACTTTTCCATTACTCAATATTTTCATCCTTTATTTATATTACACATTTTCCCCCTTTTTTTTCCTTTTTTAAAGACTCTTGATCTGGCAGATATTCCAGATAGTTACTGCAAAATCAAACTGAGTTTTTAGAGCATGTAAACTTTCTTGAGGCTGAAAACTATCACTATGTAATTCTTCCTTACATGTATAGCATTTACTAAATTGGTTTTACTAATTGCTTAGTATATGTAGGACTTAGTATATGTAAGAAAATGAAGATAGCATCAAACAAAAATGATTGTGGAGTAGATGTTAAAACTGAAATGTATACCTTGAACTGCAATTTGTAGTGTTGAATGCTGAAGCAAATGTGATCCATCATTGGCTTACTACATTTCTTTCAGATAGATTATACCTAGCAACAACAACATTGATGAAGCATTATTTCCATTTCATCAAATACCTTGCGGGTGGTGTAGTCAGTCTGACTTATTGTTGTCGAACGACTGCAGCGACTTCATAATTAGATGTTTGGTTTATCTGGCATGAAGTACTACTTACATTATTGTACTGCCGAATCATTGCATCCAAGCTTACTTTATATATTCAGATATTTGATAGTATACTTGATATCTGTATATATTGAACAATTTTCTGTGAAGTTAGTTGTAATAGGTACAGAATAATTGTTTATCTGGAAAATCATATCAAAGTATAGAAAAAAAATGGAGATAAACCTATGATATGTCTTTTGTGAATCAGATGCAAGATCAAATTATTAGCACAAAATGTTTGTTCCTCAACCTCAATGATCTATCCTCATGTGGTTCATCGACAGATTCTTCAAGATGTGCAAGACATGCAAAAGAAATAGCTAGCATCAGCACATGGACCTAACTGATTATCTGGTACTGCAATATTGGATGTCACTTTTGTCAAATTTTTCTTGGTGAAAATTGCAGTTTCAGATCGCTTCACAAATACCCAAAAATGCTATTATGTAGAAAGCAACGAGTGCTTACAATGCTAAACAACAAGAGCTTAGAATACTAAACCTAAAATCATGCAGGATGCTCCTCACATCTGATACGAAAAATGGAGATGAGGAAAACAACAGCAGTCTGCTTCATTCAACCAAAATAAAATGTAGATGTCACATGAAAGGGTGTTAAAGGCTACCTAAAAATTAACGCAGTGACTAATCGAACTTGTGTCATCACCAGATTAAATTGCAAATGATTGGCACAATATTGGTTCTGACCATATGGTAGAGACAATAGATCGAATACCTAATGGGTGCGCCGAATCTTATCATCACCTATCTGGCCTCGAGCAGCATCCTTTTCTCCCTTCGGTCGTGGTCGCACTCTCGCTGGGTGAAGCTTCCATACAAGTACTCGTGAGTACAGAGGCAGATGTATGGCGGGAGTTTAACTTACCTCGATGAACCCGGGAGGAGAGAGGACGCAGAAGAAGTCGAGCTGCAGAATGTTGTTATGCCGTGGGCGAAGCGCGCTGGGCGGAGCAAACGGCGGTGGGGCGGGGCATCGCTGGGGCTGATAACGCAAGGCCGAAGAACACGGCGGGGGGATCGATTGCACGGACAATGCGCCCCTCTATGTCGTCGATCTGGACAGGGCGATGCTCGAGCCGAGGTGTAGGGTGCCGCTTCGAATCGGCGACCACGACGTCGGCTGCCCTCGACGGCGACCTCGGCGCGGCCCTTGGTAGGGAGCTCGGTGAGGCGAGGCCATGTCAACAAGGAGGGCAGGGAAATCGTCGCCTACTGCCGCAGCGGGAGCCCGATGGGGCGGATCGTGGGGCGGGGCGGGGAGCGGCGGCCTGGCGGAGAGGCTGAGGACGACGGACGACGGCAGCAGGGTGGGGCGCCGGCGCACTGCACGCCGGCAGAGAACGACAGCCGCCGCATGAATGGAAGCTTCTGGTGCAAGCTCGCTGGAGAGATTAGAACCATTCATTGGCATATCGACGGCGGAGCGTAACGACCAATCAGAAGTCGAGAAACCGCGCCGGTTTAGAAATAAAGAGATTTTGAGGTTGGATTTGCAATTAAGCTAAGTTTAATTCATTCCAAATCGCATGCCCGGTTGATACAAATTACGCGCGGTGTATATTACGCCGGCCCACTACGGATGCTTGCATACTGCTCGGGCCGCCGCTCCTCCAGCTGCACTATGCCAGGCCAACGACGCTAATCCGTTGGGTTTTCTTAATAAGTAGTTTGGGCCGTGCTGCAAGTCTCTGACGCAGACGAGGCCTAATTAGAAGACAAGGAGGCCATTGGCATGAGACGAGCCCGGGACTGCGTATTCGTGGCGTACAATTTTAGAAGCCACGGCCCCTGTCGTACAATGAGGCCGGACCCCGTCGTGTCGGCCTTGAGAGAAGAGAAGCGACGACGACGAGCCCGGGAATGGCAATTCGCTTCTCTCAAGGCCCCTGTCGTAATGAGCCCGTCGTCGCGTCAGTGCAGCGCCTCGACTATGCTCTCGATCGTTTGCTCAAAAAAAAAAAAAAGAAAAAAAAAGAAAAAAATGAAAAGAAAAAGGACTACGCTCTCGGTCGAGGTCAATCAGGTCACCGCCGGCCAACCAGCTGTAAGTTCGCCCGTGCCGTCCCGACGCTTCCCGTGAGACTACGATCCGCCGTCGGCAGAGGAAATGACGAGCGAATTTGCACTGGCCCTGACTTGCTAGCAGCTGTTCTTACCCTGAAAGCGACGTACTTATTCGCAACTCCATGTCCAGTCATCCATCAACCAGCGGAATAAAGTCGTTGGTCCACTCCTGCGCTTTCGCCCGATCGACCTCTCGCAGCAAAATTCAAACGCAGATCGAGCACGCAACGAGTTGCCAACACTTCAACGCTTTCAAACCATCTCATGTTTCCAGCTCATCCTACAGGTAGCTCCAACACCGTCCTGGATGGAACCGGGAAATTCAGCTAAAAAACAATGGGTTTCACCCGAAAAAACAAACAAAAAAAATAGCAAGGTTTCGCAGTCAAGAGGATATACAAGGGCTCGGGGGCAGGGTAGGTCGGACTCGGACAATCAAACGAGTGGCTGGTCGATCAAGCATCCCGAGTTTCCGATGTTTTCATTCATTTTCAACGAGTAGGTCATTGCATCCTGACTAGTACTTGCTATTAGTGTATTTGTAAACCGTGCATCAAGGTCAGCTAATTAATTACTAATCATTTACAGGAAGAAGGATTGCTGACCGTAGCTTGTTCCCATCGGCGCACGCTGAACCAGTTGCGTTTGTGCCAGTCAAAAAGCTAGCGTGGGTGCAACTGATCAATTGGCGGAGCGGCTGGCATGACCCATGCAGTCTGCAAAACACAGTTTCCAAATTGAATTTTAAAGAGTATATATGTGTGTGTGAGGTGAGAATGCAAAAATCGTGTTGGCCAAGCTAACAATCTTGTAGTAGTTAAGGTTCTGCGGATATTCTTAGCGGCACATATGACCCATGCAAGCTGCAAATTACACTTTCCAAACTGAATTTTAAAATTTAATGCGTGTGAGGTGAGATTTCAAAGTCGTGTTGGCCGAGTTAAGAATCCTTGGAGAGTAGTTAAGGTACTGAGGATATTCTTGTATATCAACAGATTCTTTGTCACGATAGGTTAGGTATTCTAATTTCGTATCTTTTAATTAATCTGCATCTCATCTGCTCGGGATCAGAGGCTTATTACCCGTCGAATCTCGAGCAGAAATGAAGCTAGGTGCAAGATGCATACATTTGATGTCGTTTTCAATAATCTTCAAAAACATGGATAGGGTAGGTAAACCCTCCCAAAATGTTAATTTTTGCTTCCCCACTTCGCCGATTCTCATCCTTGACGGTTTAGCCCTGCCAGCTGAAAATCAACATCAGATATAAGCCTAGCTAGGGTCAGAAATTGCTGCCTTTTGAGTACCATGAGAGGCCTTCACAACTGAAAGTGTGTAAAGATAACTAGGAACTAACGTCAAAACATGTAAAACTTATTGCTTGGTAACAAGAGCCTTAGGCCCTTAGCGCCAATCGTGCTTGAGGAGCAAGGGTAGTAAAATGCTGACGCCAAGTTTTTTATTTTTGAAAAAGTATGCAGTCCAATATTACTCTTTTGACTAAGGAACATCGAACGTATACAGCTGATCAGTCATTGATTTAAATTCACAGACTTGATTGTCAAAAAATAGCTCATGCTTACCTATATATGACGGAATTTCAAATGTTAATTACTGCTGCTTCAAAACCATGATTTTTTTAAGTCCAACACTGTAGGCTAATTTAATCAGTTAGAACTTTGTATGAAGGACCCTTTTCTTTTTATGCTCGCCTACTACTAAGGATTGTTGACCGGCTGAGAAAGTTGTGGATCTGTGCAACAAATGCCTCGAATAGATGAATGATGAGACCAGTTAACTCCAATCAATCTATCGCATTGCATAAATAAATGATGTGACCTAAGTGATGTGAATGGATATTTTCTCTCTCTCATAACTGCAGTTAGAGGCATTCTTCATAAGCTTCAGAAACTATATATGTGATGGTGCCAAGTAGTAGTTGTGCAATTAAATATAAAGCAATTAGGGTGTATATGTAGTGAAAACTTGTCAACATTCCACAGCAGCAATGTCCGCTTGTGCGTAATATCATTTGACCAGGTCAGGTATCGTCTTAGTATTTATACTTCCATTTATAAAGATAACTCCTTAATTAGGGTGTGAGTATATATCAATGTTATAAAATGAAAATTTTAAGTGTTCATTTTGTTTTTCAGATAATAATGGACTATTTACGTTAATGCATCAAGTTGCTAATTAATGCTTTGTAATTTATATTTTAAACATCTGGGAAGCTTTTTCGTGTAAAGCCGCACGCGCACTGCAAGAATCTGCAAGTTTCCCTAGGCTCAAAAATCAAAATTACTAGGGAAAGAGTAGAAAATCATATGATTGGCACCATTGCTTTAGTTACTAATTCTCCACTGAATTTTTTGGAATCGATGATAGATGCACACAAAGCGTTAAATTATACTTTGCAAGATGTATTAAGGAGATCTTTATGAATATTTTTTAATAAAGTGAAAAGTGCAAAGGATCATTACTTAATTAAACCATTTATACTCTGACCCTCAAGTGGAATAGCTTATCGAAGATAGTAATAACTGGACCACGCAAAGACAGTCATTTAAAGATTTATAGTTATCGTTTGATTCCTCAAAGTTCTGGAGGGCACTAGCAGAACCAAAAGTGCTGCAGTTGCTTGGACAGTTTTGCATGAGAAAATTCTCAATGCTGATAATCTTGAGAAACGCGGACTTCATAACAGACCAACTTTTAGTCTGACATGCCCCCTTTGCAGCCAAGAGCCTGAAACCACCAAACACCTTGTGCTTCACTGCGTTTTTGCGCGGGAAGTAACACACCATATTTTTTCCTGGTTTGATTTTGCAGGCTACCAGGGACAACACAGGCAGGATGAAGAAGTAGGAGAGTGGCTAAACAGGATAGTGCGGTTGATGGAAGGAGGAAAAAAAGGCTTCACACAGGAGTAATCTTATATGCTTGGTGGAACGTGTGGAAGGAGAGAAACCGGAGAACTTTCGAAGAAAAATCGAGAACAAGCCTTCATGTTGCCATGCTAGCTAAAGAGGAGATAGAGACATTCCTTTGGGTGTCAGGTCGAGAGCAGCCAAGGAGTTTGGTCCGTGAAGAGCAGGGCGAAGGATGGAAGCACTCATGCTGGGAAGGCTGTGGACATTAGACTACTATATGCCTGACCGGCTTCATTAGCTTGAACTTGTTTGCTGTTGTATTTCTTTTTTCCCTTTTGTTTTCTTTCTGGGCAGCCATGGCTGCTGAGGACTATTGCTTTCTTCTTAATGAAAAGGCAGAGCACCTGCCATATTATGCTTCTGAAGATTTATAGTTATGAGCATGTAAAGTCTGAACTTAACTTGTGGAGAATTGATTTGGCCGGTTTTATGAATTGGATTTGGAATATTCTCTCACATACGAGACCAGCGCAATCTCAAAGTATGTAACAACATATTTGTAAACTTCATTCATATTCATTCATATAAAAAAACATTTGTGTGATTTCCTTTAGATTTAGATAGATTGAATTCAACAGATGTCTACAACGATAGGAGGTCAAATTTACCGAGTTCACTTTTCCTTGAGACGAAGACATAAACTGGTGTTGGTTCGATCATCATACGACTCAGTTTTGTTTATGCTTAACATATACCAGTAGTGTTTGCATGCCAATCTCACAATTCACAATAATGGATGACATCTCGTTTTTCAGGGGTTTTCTTTTCCTGCTAACTTCATGTGCCTGTTGTTTCGGTCCCATATTATGAATTTTCTATTATCCAGATCAGAACAAGGGTCATATTAGAAAAATAGGAAAAGGATAAGGAAAATGGTGAAGAAACCGTGGACAGCCTTTTACTATATATAGTGTAATTTTTTGTTGAACATTTGTTGCCATCTATCGTCAATCAGAATGTAACTAATATGCTTCCTAGCTACACGAATATAAACTTTCTATTTGCCCGGGAAGGTAACAAAACTCTCAGAAATAACATGAATTTCAACAAAAAGGCATGTCAGAAATGGTTAAAATATTAACACATTTTTATTTCTTTTCTTTCTTGTGCTTTCTTAAGCAGCTTATGGCCATCTGAGAAATGAAAGAAAAGGCCATGGTCCATGCACACTGGATCTATATGTTGACTGGATCAGATGAGGCCGCTAGCTTCCAGAGGTGCTCCTGGGCCGTAAGCATCCGGAACATCCATATAGGTCCATATTCATGATTCATTTTTTTTATTAAACCATAACAACGGACAATTTTAGATAATCCTAAAAAAAATCGCGGCATTCGTATCCATAACGTACATAGAAATGCATACTTTAAGATGGCTCATATAGTACAACAGATAAAGGGAGCTAACCAAAGTGATGCAACGCGCCATTTACTGATAACCGGTAACAAATGTACACTTACACATTCTGTTCAGGATACATGTAAAACGAACGAAAAAAAAAAGTACAATGAATCCATACTTCTACTTGAAAAAAAGGTATATTTCTCTTTTTTTTTTTGGAAATTAAGAAGCGGTAAAGTAAATCAGCCAAAAAAAAAGTGAATCCTTGCATTTCAGCATGAGTATGCCACGTAGATCTTTATGTCCGCGGTGTCGAAGCCGTTGAACTTGGATCCGGCTGCCGTGGTGTAGGCGCCCATGTCGTCGAAGACGAGCCAGTCGCCGACGCTCGTCTCCGGTAGCTTGTACCCAGTGACGACCGTGTCGAGGGAGTCGCACGTCGGGCCGAACACCGTCGACGTGTACGTCGCCTCGCCGGGGGCCGCGCCGGCCAGCGGCCTGGGGCGCGGCACGTAGTGGTCCATCAAGATGGAGTTAAGCGAGCCGTAGACGCCATCGTCGATCCAGTACTCGCGCACCTCGCCGCGCGTGCGCTTCCCGATGACGCGCGCGGCGAGCGTGAACGCCTTCTCGGCGAAGTATCGCCCGGGCTCGCCGATGACCTCGACGCACGGAAGGTCGCCGAAGTGCTGCGCCAGGGCGCCGTTGATGACCGCCGCGGCCTCGTCGAACGCGGCGTCGGCGGTGAACC
The DNA here is from genome assembly GCA_012490785.1 of Eragrostis nindensis. Taxonomy (NCBI): domain Eukaryota; kingdom Viridiplantae; phylum Streptophyta; class Magnoliopsida; order Poales; family Poaceae; genus Eragrostis; species Eragrostis nindensis. The sequence continues at coordinate 37,525 of JAAXCT010002569.1, read as the reverse complement.
CGCCGCCGACGTCGAGGACGCGCATGGGCGGCATGCCGAGCGCCGCGGCGGCGTCGAACGCCGCGCGGGCGGCCTGGATGGCGCCGCGGTACACGTCCACGCGCGCCGCGCCGCTACCGACGTGGAAGGAGACCCCCGCGACGCTGACCCCCTCGCGCCGCGCGGCGAGGAGGAGGGGCACGACCTCGTCGGCGTGCGCGCCGTACTTGGTGCCCAGGTCGATCCTGGCCTCGCCGCCGTCGGGGCCCTTGATGCGGAGGAGGAGCTCGCACTTGGGGTGGCAGCGCTTCACCTTGGCCACCTCCTCGGCGGAGTCGTAGGTGGTGAGGTTGACGCCCACCGAGGCGGCGTACTCGAGGTGCGCCTCGGGCTTGCAGGGGTTGGCGTACACAATGCTGCGGGGCTGCACGCCCAGCGCGAGCACGGCCTCGATCTCGGCGCGGCTGGCGCAGTCGAAGCCGGCGCCGAGCGCGGCCAGGGTGCCCAGCAGCGCCGGCTCCGGGTTGCACTTGACGGCGTAGAAGGGGCGCACGTCGGGGAGCGCGCGGCGCCACGCGCGGTAGAGGTCCACGATCTTGGCCAGGTCCAGGACGTGGAAGGCGCTCCGCTGGCCGGACGTGGCCGCGATGGAGCGGATGAGGCCGGTTGACGGCGTCCTTCTCCTTGAGCTCGTCGCGCTTGAACGCCAGCACCTTCTTGTCCTTCACGCCGGGAGCCACCAGCACCGCCTGCATGGGGCTGCCTCCAACCATGTTGATGTTTGTGGTGGTAACGTCGCTAGCCGAGGAAGATGACGCGACAGGGGCTAGTAGCTAGATGAAGCCTAGCTTGCTTAGCCAAGAGCTCCTTCACCTAAAATACAAGGCAGAGAAAAGTATATAATGTACAGTTAGTTCCTCTGCTGCACCAGCCTTTAATAAAGATTGTATTTGGAATGCCATTGTGCAGGTGCCAGAAAATTACGATGCTTTTCATTCCAGAAAAAAAAACAAGAGAACGTTTGGACGCATTCACGAAAGCATGAAATGCTGAATTGAGCACGCATGTCGCGGGACGTTTAGTTTGATGACTACATACATGTCTGGTCAATCAGCTTACCAGTGAGAGACAGAAGAACCGGCCGAATTCGAGCAAGTGGTCGTCAAGAAGCGACCGCTTGGTGAGAAGAGCTCTCTTGGTGTGTTGCGCGGCTTGTTCGGGATGAGTTTGGCGCCTTATATAGCGCGCGCGCCCGCGGAGGAAGGAAGCGGGTCGGTCGTCATCACGCCTCGACGGCAGAGGAGTGTGGGTTAGGTGGGCAGCGAGACGACGGCGACGTGGTATGTTTGGTGTTGCTGCGGTCGAATCGATCGGCCGCGCAATGTCCCTAGTTAACGCGCGGCCACACGAGACGAGCGCGGCTGCTCCTCGCGTGACGCGGAGCGCGGCAGTTGCAGCCCGCCCGGGCGCCCGGCTGCAACGCTCGCGACTTCGCCAGCGCCAGGGTAGGTGGGTAGAGGCTTTGAGCTCAATTTCATGTACTATTTTTTTTGCTCGGCGACTGCCTCAACAGACGGCGGCCGCTTCGTCCTTTTTTTTTTAGAAGATAGGTGTCCCCTGCTTTACTCAAAGCAGCCGCTTCATCCTTTTCCTCCCCCAATTTCATTCCTCGACTATTCCTTTGTTCACGCATTTGGGTCTAGTAGTCAAACGAGAAAAGCGCATGGTACTATAATCACTTCTTATTAGCTGCACTTCCGGCTCATTAGAATAGTCACTAGCCTATCAACCCGTGCATTTGCACGGGCTAGCAATTTTATAGATCCCCACTTAAATTAAATGTAAGAAAAATAGAAATGATAGATGTGTTCAAAATGTCAGGTTTCTCAATCTATCTATCTATTATCTTAGTATTTGAAGGTCCAAAGGAGCCACCACATTCGCTCTCAAGACCACGAAATTACCACGTTAATCGGAAAAAAGAGAAGATATAGACCACATGATTTTATGAAGATTGAACGCTCCAGATTAATTGTCAAATACTACTAAAATAGCATAAATTCGGAATAACAAATCAAATCCATGTCAAACACAACTCACGAGAGGCTAAAAGTTGGGCAAAAATAACTGGATAATTAAATCATAAAATTCTGTTCTAATCTGCTACGGGTTCAATCAAGAGTTCTGTTCACCTACAGTTCATTGCGGATATCTACGGTTCACCTACAATAGCTTCATCCTTCACGTCTCTTTCTTTAAATATTTTTTAGATTAAGAAGATGTGGTAAATACGGGTGTATATAAAACGAAGTGGGGAGTGATAGAAATAAGAATGTATTGGAAAAAAAGAAAGTTGAATTGAGGAGTGAAAATGCTAATTATTTTAGAAAAACTAAAGAAAGCTAAGGTGATAAAAAAAATCAGGACAAAGGGAGTAACATTTTGTCAAGTACTTTTAGCTAAACATTAAAATTAGTTGAAAGTAACGCAAAGTAAATCTAGCCGCGCAATTTTGCGCGGAACACCTTGCTAGATCTATTTAAAAGTCCATGTTATATAAAAATATAAGTAGAAATTCGAGCTACAAAATCCCTTTGCATGGAAAGGAAAACCAAAAGTCCAAATCTGACGGCATATGACAGCTAGAGTCCGAATCCAATTAAACCTCTAATTTTTTCTTTGTTGTCTCCCACGTATAGGTGTGTAGTAGTATGCAACCTTCAAGATTTTCAAGTGTGGCTGTAGGGCACCAGAAAAGGGCATCTAGCTGACGCAGCCTCGGTAAATCCGGAGACAGCATGGTAGGGGAATTAGTGGCGGTCCTAGCATTGGTTCGTCATGTCAACAAGCCAAGCTTTGGGTTTTCCTCTGTGGTTGTGAATTTGGGAGAAACTAATGCAGCAGGGCACGGCATGCATGCAGGAGGGTGTGGGATGCTAAATCTGTAGGCACAATGTCACCTAATTTCAGATTGATCAATTTTCGTAGTGGATGGCAGATTGAGCGTGAAAAAGGTGAAGAAACCATATCGAATATAAATTGGGGATGATCATTACTTTCTTTGATGGGTCACACATCGAGCTGACGACTTGATGATAGACACGTAAGCCGCATATCCAAGCGTTGGGTGTACAGACTATGTCGTATGTACGCAGGAGGATGACTGGTGCCGGCGATGGGCTGGGAAAAACAACATCGTGGCAACAAGCGTATCCTACGTACGAGAGCATTGTGTTTTGTGGTGTACATTGTCAAGCTTTCTCTGAATGCATACATACATCTCTACTCCGAGTCTCCGACTCTGTATATAAAGCATGCATGCCGCTCAACCACAGTCTGGATCCAAAATTATTGAGAAAAAAGGAAGATAATTCTTGCGGAGCAGTGGCAAAGAGGAAAATTTGTTGTTGACGACATTGACGGGAAGTGGGGGAGCATCGTGTGTTTCCAGGCTGCGAGGTCGGGTTTGCCGGTGGTGTAGGCCGGCGCAAGCGACGGCTGGAGGATGGGTGATCAACAGTAAGAACGACAGAAAAGCAAGAAAAGCATAATGCCGTGTTAATCAAGAGTTCTGTTCACCTACAGTTCATTGCGGATATCTACGGTTCACCTACAATAGCTTCATCCTTCACGTCTCTTTCTTTAAATATTTTTTAGATTAAGAAGATGTGGTAAATACGGGTGTATATAAAACGAAGTGGGGAGTGATAGAAATAAGAATGTATTGGAAAAAAAGAAAGTTGAATTGAGGAGTGAAAATGCTAATTATTTTAGAAAAACTAAAGAAAGCTAAGGTGATAAAAAAAATCAGGACAAAGGGAGTAACATTTTGTCAAGTACTTTTAGCTAAACATTAAAATTAGTTGAAAGTAACGCAAAGTAAATCTAGCCGCGCAATTTTGCGCGGAACACCTTGCTAGATCTATTTAAAAGTCCATGTTATATAAAAATATAAGTAGAAATTCGAGCTACAAAATCCCTTTGCATGGAAAGGAAAACCAAAAGTCCAAATCTGACGGCATATGACAGCTAGAGTCCGAATCCAATTAAACCTCTAATTTTTTCTTTGTTGTCTCCCACGTATAGGTGTGTAGTAGTATGCAACCTTCAAGATTTTCAAGTGTGGCTGTAGGGCACCAGAAAAGGGCATCTAGCTGACGCAGCCTCGGTAAATCCGGAGACAGCATGGTAGGGGAATTAGTGGCGGTCCTAGCATTGGTTCGTCATGTCAACAAGCCAAGCTTTGGGTTTCCTCTGTGGTTGTGAATTTGGGAGAAACTAATGCAGCAGGGCACGGCATGCATGCAGGAGGGTGTGGGATGCTAAATCTGTAGGCACAATGTCACCTAATTTCAGATTGATCAATTTTCGTAGTGGATGGCAGATTGAGCGTGAAAAAGGTGAAGAAACCATATCGAATATAAATTGGGGATGATCATTACTTTCTTTGATGGGTCACACATCGAGCTGACGACTTGATGATAGACACGTCAGCCGCATATCCAAGCGTTGGGTGTACAAACTATGTCGTATGTACGCAGGAGGATGACTGGTGCCGGCGATGGGCTGGGAAAAACAACATCGTGGCAACAAGCGTGTCCTACGTACGAGAGCATTGTGTTTTGTGGTGTACATTGTCAAGCTTTCTCTGAATGCATACATACATCTCTACTCCGAGTCTCCGACTCTGTATATAAAGCATGCATGCCGCTCAACCACAGTCTGGATCCAAAATTATTGAGAAAAAAGGAAGATAATTCTTGCGGAGCAGTGGCAAAGAGGAAAATTTGTTGTTGACGACATTGACGGGAAGTGGGGGAGCATCGTGTGTTTCCAGGCTGCGAGGTCGAGTTTGCCGGTGGTGTAGGCCGGCGCAAGCGACGGCTGGAGGATGGGTGATCAACAGTAAGAACGACAGAAAAGCAAGAAAAGCATAATGCCGTGTTAATCAAGAGTTCTGTTCACCTACAGTTCATTGCGGATATCTACGGTTCACCTACAATAGCTTCATCCTTCACGTCTCTTTCTTTAAATATTTTTTAGATTAAGAAGATGTGGTAAATACGGGTGTATATAAAACGAAGTGGGGAGTGATAGAAATAAGAATGTATTGGAAAAAAAGAAAGTTGAATTGAGGAGTGAAAATGCTAATTATTTTAGAAAAACTAAAGAAAGCTAAGGTGATAAAAAAAATCAGGACAAAGGGAGTAACATTTTGTCAAGTACTTTTAGCTAAACATTAAAATTAGTTGAAAGTAACGCAAAGTAAATCTAGCCGCGCAATTTTGCGCGGAACACCTTGCTAGATCTATTTAAAAGTCCATGTTATATAAAAATATAAGTAGAAATTCGAGCTACAAAATCCCTTTGCATGGAAAGGAAAACCAAAAGTCCAAATCTGACGGCATATGACAGCTAGAGTCCGAATCCAATTAAACCTCTAATTTTTTCTTTGTTGTCTCCCACGTATAGGTGTGTAGTAGTATGCAACCTTCAAGATTTTCAAGTGTGGCTGTAGGGCACCAGAAAAGGGCATCTAGCTGACGCAGCCTCGGTAAATCCGGAGACAGCATGGTAGGGGAATTAGTGGCGGTCCTAGCATTGGTTCGTCATGTCAACAAGCCAAGCTTTGGGTTTCCTCTGTGGTTGTGAATTTGGGAGAAACTAATGCAGCAGGGCACGGCATGCATGCAGGAGGGTGTGGGATGCTAAATCTGTAGGCACAATGTCACCTAATTTCAGATTGATCAATTTTCGTAGTGGATGGCAGATTGAGCGTGAAAAAGGTGAAGAAACCATATCGAATATAAATTGGGGATGATCATTACTTTCTTTGATGGGTCACACATCGAGCTGACGACTTGATGATAGACACGTAAGCCGCATATCCAAGCGTTGGGTGTACAGACTATGTCGTATGTACGCAGGAGGATGACTGGTGCCGGCGATGGGCTGGGAAAAACAACATCGTGGCAACAAGCGTATCCTACGTACGAGAGCATTGTGTTTTGTGGTGTACATTGTCAAGCTTTCTCTGAATGCATACATACATCTCTACTCCGAGTCTCCGACTCTGTATATAAAGCATGCATGCCGCTCAACCACAGTCTGGATCCAAAATTATTGAGAAAAAAGGAAGATAATTCTTGCGGAGCAGTGGCAAAGAGGAAAATTTGTTGTTGACGACATTGACGGGAAGTGGGGGAGCATCGTGTGTTTCCAGGCTGCGAGGTCGGGTTTGCCGGTGGTGTAGGCCGGCGCAAGCGACGGCTGGAGGATGGGTGATCAACAGTAAGAACGACAGAAAAGCAAGAAAAGCATAATGCCGTGTTAATCAAGAGTTCTGTTCACCTACAGTTCATTGCGGATATCTACGGTTCACCTACAATAGCTTCATCCTTCACGTCTCTTTCTTTAAATATTTTTTAGATTAAGAAGATGTGGTAAATACGGGTGTATATAAAACGAAGTGGGGAGTGATAGAAATAAGAATGTATTGGAAAAAAAGAAAGTTGAATTGAGGAGTGAAAATGCTAATTATTTTAGAAAAACTAAAGAAAGCTAAGGTGATAAAAAAATCAGGACAAAGGGAGTAACATTTTGTCAAGTACTTTTAGCTAAACATTAAAATTAGTTGAAAGTAACGCAAAGTAAATCTAGCCGCGCAATTTTGCGCGGAACACCTTGCTAGATCTATTTAAAAGTCCATGTTATATAAAAATATAAGTAGAAATTCGAGCTACAAAATCCCTTTGCATGGAAAGGAAAACCAAAAGTCCAAATCTGACGGCATATGACAGCTAGAGTCCGAATCCAATTAAACCTCTAATTTTTTCTTTGTTGTCTCCCACGTATAGGTGTGTAGTAGTATGCAACCTTCAAGATTTTCAAGTGTGGCTGTAGGGCACCAGAAAAGGGCATCTAGCTGACGCAGCCTCGGTAAATCCGGAGACAGCATGGTAGGGGAATTAGTGGCGGTCCTAGCATTGGTTCGTCATGTCAACAAGCCAAGCTTTGGGTTTCCTCTGTGGTTGTGAATTTGGGAGAAACTAATGCAGCAGGGCACGGCATGCATGCAGGAGGGTGTGGGATGCTAAATCTGTAGGCACAATGTCACCTAATTTCAGATTGATCAATTTTCGTAGTGGATGGCAGATTGAGCGTGAAAAAGGTGAAGAAACCATATCGAATATAAATTGGGGATGATCATTACTTTCTTTGATGGGTCACACATCGAGCTGACGACTTGATGATAGACACGTCAGCCGCATATCCAAGCGTTGGGTGTACAAACTATGTCGTATGTACGCAGGAGGATGACTGGTGCCGGCGATGGGCTGGGAAAAACAACATCGTGGCAACAAGCGTGTCCTACGTACGAGAGCATTGTGTTTTGTGGTGTACATTGTCAAGCTTTCTCTGAATGCATACATACATCTCTACTCCGAGTCTCCGACTCTGTATATAAAGCATGCATGCCGCTCAACCACAGTCTGGATCCAAAATTATTGAGAAAAAAGGAAGATAATTCTTGCGGAGCAGTGGCAAAGAGGAAAATTTGTTGTTGACGACATTGACGGGAAGTGGGGGAGCATCGTGTGTTTCCAGGCTGCGAGGTCGAGTTTGCCGGTGGTGTAGGCCGGCGCAAGCGACGGCTGGAGGATGGGTGATCAACAGTAAGAACGACAGAAAAGCAAGAAAAGCATAATGCCATGTTAATCAGAAAAAAAAGTTATAAGCCGTTGGATTTAATGAACATCTAACGGTCTAAAGGAGCCACCATGTTCGCTCTCAAGGCCAAAAATCACCACATTAATCATAGAAAAAATAAAAGATATAGACCATTGATTTTAATGATGATCTAACGGTCTAGATTAACCATAGAGTCCATGCTAAATTTTAAACAGACAAAACTCGGAATAAAAAATAAAAAGAGAAAAATGTGCATGTTTGATTTGATAAAGAAAAGAACCACGTATCAATTGGTCAGGCAACGTTAATAAGTGGGGAAAAAAAATCTTCATTGAACTGATAGAGTCCCAATTGAAACTGCCATACGAGATGCGTTATCTCATATATAAAGAAGCATGCCTCACAATCCCAAAAGTCAATCCACGGGGGCGACACAAGTTCATGTGCATGGGACGAATTCATGGCGGCGTATCTGGCTACTCATTGCATGGCAGCGGCTAGGACGGCACCTTACAGAGGAAGAGGCACACGTACATATGTCGAATTAGACCGCATGTCGACGGTGAGAAAACAGGATTCAAAAGCGTCAGATCACCGATCGTGTCCACGGAAGCGATGTTAGGTCAATACCACCTAGGCACTTCGAGTGGCAAAGACAATCGACCATAGGTGAAGCCGTACGTACATAGCAGTGATACGGCACCGGCTGCATGCGTTCACTACTACAGAACATCAGATCACAGATGGGGAAAAATATAGATCACATACGGGTACCAGTCCCGTCTGTGCGTCCGCGTCTGTGATGTGGAGTCATCACAGACGGGGTATATCCCGTCTGTGATGACTGATGTCGCAGACGGGCTAATATAAATTCCCGTCTATGGTGACAGGTATCACAGACGTGATATGAGAAAGGCCCCGTCTGTGACAACTGGTATCACAGACGTAGTTTCACTAATACCCGTCTCTGATGACCCATCGACCAGGCAAAAAAAAAAAAAAAGAGTAGTTCCTGCCCTACATTTACACTGTATCCCGTGTACTGCACACACAGTGCAACCAATGGTACCACCGGCTCAATCTCCAAAGAAATCAAAGATCCACTGAACAAATAACATAGATCAACTACTTGGTTCTCTAAATAACCTAGATAACTATTTGGTTCTAAACTGATCCAGTTTCTCTTCTGCAAGTTTTGGTTGTAAGCCACCATTTTTCCATTTATGCCCACCAACTGCACAATTGTAAAATGTTGATCAGAAAAACACTTAAGTAATCTAGATACATCTACAACCAAGGAAAAATGATGGTGTCCGAAATTTATTCTGTGCAATATAATTCCAAAATACTAGAACATCCACAACTAAGGACCAAGGAAAAATGAACAATACCATTGATCTGAAACAAGAATTCTTACCTTTCTTGTGAAATCCATTTCTTTCGTAAGGTTGACTAGAAATAAAATTTCCATTCTAGTCAGTTAGCCTGCATGTTCAAGAACACACTTATAGGATTATTACTACTGCAGAAGATCACAAACACATAACATTTACCAAGTTATAAGTACAATTTTATAACCACGTTGTAGAAATAGCAGTACAAAAATAATGCTTCCCAACCAATGTCGAAGTAGCAATGAGATGGTGAGCATACAAAGCATCAATTATGGTGCAGACTACCAATTTCAATTTGCATCACAACAGCGGGACAGAATTGTCACGTTCATTCCAAGCCATACAAAATGGGAGAATGTGCCAGCAGCAATATGTAACAAATCGAAGACAACAAAATATGTTTTCATGACCTTGGTGAATTAACATCACAAGGTGAACTCTAGCTACAAATGATCATGTCTGACAGTTAATCTGTGCAATGTCATTCCAAAATACTAGAAACATCTACAAATGGGAATAATTATTACCTTTCATGCGAAATCCATTTCTTTCATAAGATTGATTAGAAACCCAATAACCTGATTCCTAGTCAGTTAGCCTGCATGTTCAAGAACACACTTCTAAGGATTATTATTACTGCTTCATGAGAAACAAATAATCATGTGGTATGTAGCAATAGAAGTTATAAGTACAATTTTATAATCTGAGTGCACAATAGAAAATATTCAGAAACTAGCTGGTGCCCCGCGCGTTGCCGCGGGCATAACAACACATCCCATCAATGAATTCAGATTAGACAGATTCCAGAATACAGAAGATGAGATGAAATCAGTGACAAAAAAATAAAAGGCGAGCACATAATGAAACTGGGCAAAAAGAGAAGCAACTGGGGAAATGGAGGCTCAGCAACTACATTATCGCACCCATCATCTGTTGTTTCTTCCAGATCATCGATGATTCCTTTAGACTGAGTGATCGACCAGATAATCCGATTTAGGCACAGACAAAAAGGAAAACAACACATTTGTCAGATTGGCAAAAGATTACTAAGATCCCATACACTCTAGCCCGCTAAAGTTTGCTCTGAGAGAGCTTCTAGCTTGACCTGCAATGTCAGAAAGAATGTATGTTGTAATCGCAGAGAGAGAGAGAGAGAGAGAGAGAGAGAGAGAGAGAATGCAAGATTATCAATAAATTTGTGACATTATATGGGCCAAATAAAATGGATATTTGTTAAAACCTGAAACAAAAATACACAAAATAAAAATATGAATCTCTTTGTAGAAAGGTATGCATGTGTTCTGTGACATGTATGCATGTTATATAGCTATTTTTTGGTTCAAGGTAATCAAGCATTGCAAGCGTGAAAACCCGCAAATGCAAATATCAATTTGTCTAAACAGCAAATCTTAATGGCAAGCTGAAGAATAGCTATGGATATCTCTTTGTAGAAATGTCAATTAATAAATAAAACAAAATTCGCCTTGCTAGTCATTCATCTCGATGGAGACTAATATCAGTCACAATATTCTCAGTTTAGCAGTAACATCAGATGAAGCTCAGAGTGAAAGTAACAACCAGCGTGTTCGGCTCGCTTCTTTGCAGCCGGCTGCTACTGCTTCCCCCTCACATGGCTACAGTGCTGCTTCCAGTAGGTACAGTGTTATCTCTCAGAAAAACTGCGCAGCGGCTACAGTAAAACTGCGAACCGAACAGGCTGAACATCAAATAAGTCCCCATTGTTCAATTATGGGAAATTATTTTTATAAAGTTGATGGAACTGAATCGCAGGAGCATGAGTTGGCAACATTAAACAAACGGAACTGTCATTGCACAGTTAGGAAGCTGCAGCTACTTTTGACCAATATATGAATATATTATTAATTTAGGTTTAAGAAAGGAAGAAAACTTGGCAATACCTCAATAAGCTGCAGCCAACTTATTTGAGTGTTACACTGTTACCTCATCAATAGATCAATCTAAATGTATGGGGGTGAATGTACCAAACTGGACCTATATATGAACATATTCACCAAAGTGGAGTATCACCTGCCAAAAAGCACAACTGGTTAGTTATAATAGAAGTAGATGATATTGAATAATAATGCTGCAGGAAGTAGTCATTTCTGAATAATGAGCACGGAAATTTTTTGTGAGCGTCAACTGGACAAATATATTTAACCTTGCTCTCAAGGAGTGCCAAGTACTACAATTTACATGCAAACATTCTTTTCTGAAAAATCTTTTGATATGTGTGGAAATTTCAGAATAAACTGTCCCGGATTAAAGGTTGCCATTCTTGAGAATGATGAATGTCATTGTGGACTACCTATTAACATGTACGTGCACATGCTTTATTGATTATATTTACTTCCCAAAATGGAATTCAATGTACAACACTTCATGTTGAAAAATTCTGATTGTAACATCCCAAAATCGATTCAAATATGATATGATAAGTACAGAGGCAAACCCAAGATCAAGGAATACGAATTGCCATTCAATTAAATGTGCTCTCAAGGGGATTGAATCAATCCATGATAATGATCCGTTCTCACATGTCCTAGCACAAGCTAATCATGTTGTTATCAGAGTCTAATCTAGAATCAACAAAGTCGCATTGCCATTTGGTGTGCGGCCACAATGAGCTATAGAGCGCACGAGCAGAAATTAACCCAGATATTTTCAACGAGGATAAAAAACTAGCATCACCTGCCTCAAAAGGTGCAGTCCGCAACGAGTCTTCACGCCATCCACGCCGACCTCGGCCCTAGCCTCCCGGAACTCCATCGCTGCCGGATCTGTCCTCTCCCCACCCCAGATCCGGCTCCCTCGGCTCCTTCGTCGCTGGATCTGCCTAAGATCAAGCAAGATCCGATGTGCACGAGCCGCATCCCTGCCGCCTGCTCGTCGCTGACCTCGGCCGTGACGCCGCCTGCTCGTCGCCGACCTCGGCCGTGGCGCCGCCCACGCCCAATCGACGAACCGATGAGGCGGAGGAGGCGCTAGATCACGAGCTGCAGGCGACGCACCGCTCCTCCGTCTCCGAGGCCGTCTCTTCCGACGCGGCGGAGGCTTCCTCGATGGAGAAATGGAGGATGGAGACGGTGTTGGTGACGAGGAAGAGGAGCAGCGTCACGGCGTGAGGCCTCGTCGGGAGAGGAAGGGAGGAGGGAGGCGGAGGCGAGCTCTCAGAGGGAGAGAAGGCGGCAGCGAGCTGCGGTGGGAGAGCAGGCGGCGGCGAGATCTGATCTATTCTGTGGGGTAGAGAGAGGAAGGAGGCTGACTTGATATGCGGACGCGAGAGCAGGTCGGGATATAGCGAAATGAATTATTTTTTCGGGTCTGGATACAGGTGATAACAGACGGGATATTTGTCTCCCGTCTGTGATGACAAAAGGCTTCCGGCATCACAGACGGGATTTAAGGTCCCCTGTCTGTGATATACCCCTCACATAGTCCAGAGTTAGACGTAGCAACACATCACAGACGTGGGTAGGTCAATCCCGTCTGTGATCACTAAATTACAGACGGGATCTAATTCCCCGTCTGTAATATAGTGTCTCCTATTTGCTGTTCTGTAGTAGTGGTTGACAGGTTAGGCTGTAATTCAAAACCCCAGCGACAGCGGCGCTTTGACGTTTTGGTCCTACAGGTGTTCGTAGACCAGGGTCAACAGCAGCCGAGAGGACATAGGATGCGCGGAGGGGGAATAACCATGTATTTACTTGGTGGCCCGAGCGATGCGGTTACGTTCTGGCGTCTCTTGAGACTGCTGGATGAGAGTTTGAAGAAGAGCAGCTGCCCTTTTGTCATGCGGTTATGTTCAGGACAATGAGCTTAATCATGAAGGATTAGTTTTCATACAGATCGACAATGGGGATAAACTTGGGAGCGATTGGGTGGAGCAAAGTTGCTACGATGCAGCTGCGCTTTCATCAAGCAGGTTGGTATAATTGATCATTATACCAAGCACGGGTGCTGTCAATGGCCATACATGGTTCTACTTCTTCGGCACATCGTTCTTCTAATTTCTACTAGATATCCGGATCCTTATTCAGTTATTCTTGGGTCAAGGAAAAAAAAGGGTGGTGGCTTGGTGAATCAGCGAGTTCCCTTGGCCCACCCGACGCGACGCGGAAGTTGGCCACAACAGATCTTCAGCAAACACAGAGGAGCGTACGATGCGTCAAAGGTGAATGGATCAGGAAACTGGAAGTACAAGATCATCGGTGACAAGTATCAGGAAACTCGAAGTACAAGATCACCGGTGATAACTATCAGGAAACTCGAAGCAGAAGATCGCCTGCGGCGAAACCTCATGTGATCGAGACGTGCTTCACAGACACCTGGAAATGGGGTAACAAGAGAATTTGTTTTGAAGTTGAGGAAGCGTGACGTGATGGAAAGGACCTATCGGGAATCTGTTTCATTTTGACATATATACACACTCACTAACACAGGGTGATGACATTAGAATGGGCAACCGATAACAAGCCATTGAGGAGAGTAATAGATACAATGTCCTTTTCTGCAACAAGATTTCTGCCTTGATTGTTTTTTCTGCTTTGTTTGTTAGTTGTTTCGAATTGCTTTGTTGAACTAGATACATACAGAAGGATGAAAAATGATGATGGACAAACATAGTAAAAAAAAAAAGGCAAGATGATGGAGAAGGATGAAAAGAGTAGAAGGAAGACAAATGAAATAGGGAGCCAATTTAGAATAGCATTTTGTTAGTAATTTTTTATTAATGTCACATACATGTCAAACAGGTCCTAATGAAATATTTAATAAAATAGTACTGAATTGACCAATGAACTATAATGAAAACACATGTATATGACCAAGTCCGTGCTCGAATGTTTATTCAGAAAGGTGTACCTATTATCCTGAATAAATTTCACACCTAGCAATAAGCCAAAATTAACTAGGGAGAAGTTTTGCGTAGCTTGAAATAATATTGGCTATGCTAATGAAATTGTCTTGCCCTGTACATTGTTGGTATTTCTTAACGATCACAGATAAATCTGCAAGCGCACGGAGAATACCTTGTAGCATTTCACCCGGGAGTATTCCAAGGTATCGTATTTATATTTTCCACAGGGAAGACGATGGTTAAGAGAGTACTATACTCATAGAATATATCTCTGCATTTAAATGGATCACAGCCCATACAATGCTAAACAATAATATTTGGGTAGTGTGACACACAAAAGGATCAACTCTAATATACATCCAAAGTCAAGTAGAGACAGAACAAAGAAAAGAGCTAAGTTCCTAATGTACTTCATTATACAGCTGCATAGTATACAACATACACATACATACACACAACGAAGGTTTAGGCATATGCACTCAAGCAAATTGGGCACTGGCTTACCCCTGGTCTGCCAGGCGACTCCGGTCTACAGCTCTACGCCATACCCGAACGTGGAGGGATACCGAGGACGAATAGGGTTGTCACCACCTACCGTCTACCTCAGATAATCCGTGGGGCACGAGGCATCAAATGTATTCTACCAATCCAAACACCATGATTGCATTGTGTCACATTCGATTTTTATAAACATAAATCGGATGCAATCTGCATGTATGCCAGGATCTGTTTCATACATATAGCGACAATATAGTGATACAGTTCTATAACGAAAGGAAATAAATTTAAATAAAACAAACCAGAGTTCTAAACACAGCAGCGGAAGAAACAACTCCAGGGCGCTCCACAAGCAGTCGACTGGCAGCAACGCGACCTTCTCTGCATCATCTTCAAGTAGTCTTGGCCTCCTCACTGAGCAACATTTAATATATGGAAAAGCAAACGCATGAGTACATACCGTACTCAGCAAGTGTGGGAAAGTATGACATGCAAGGCTATCATCAAGAAAGGCTTAACTCAATGTTTGCATCTATGCATCCTAATATAGACACCTATATCAAAAGCATCCTATTTTCTAAGTGTGATGACAACTCCCAAACCAAAAGACAGCTCACCAGGTTCCCACCACCTGGCTACCAAGACTCACCAGGTTCCAACCACCTGGCTACCAACTCATCGGGTTCCCACCACCCGACTACCAACCAACCAAACCATCCAACTAATCATGAATAAGTCCAGGCTTGCTCGTGACCGTGAGCACGGCTGTCAAGACAGTTTTACACTCTGCAGAGGTTGCACCACTTTACCCACAAGTCATGATTTCATCACCCGTCGGTGACTAAAACCTTCATTATGCTGTCTGCACACTTCCTTAGGTGTGCGGCCAGAAGATCACTACGAGGCCTTTACAAAGCGCCTTCAAACCTATACGCACCCGCTAAGGTTCCACCTCTAACAGCATACTTGGAGTCCATTTTACCTCTACTGCAGAAGCCCCCTCTGGCGCTACTAATCCACCGAATGGTGCACACAAAGTAAGAAGACACGGATATGCCGGGTTACATGCTCCATGAACCGGTCCTCAGAATCTATAGCAGGTACAAGCACAAACTAAAGTCTCGTGCGCGACGGCACCATACCAAACCAACCATCCTGCTCAGATTCCTAATCACCATGTTGCTAACCATTACCAACCCAATTAGTTACATAGCTTATTTGTCAAAATTAAGGACACTTCCCAACCCAAACATATAGCAAGGCTAAGCATGAATCTACCCGAACATAGAAACTACCCAACAGGCGACAAGAAATAATATGGAAATTTCTAGTAAACCATATCATAGGATTCAAATTTAGACAAGCATGCATCCAAGGAATATACTACAACTAATACTAAATAAGAGCAAGATGTTTAAGGACACTTGCCTGTTCATATAATGCTGCTCAGTGGTCTTTTACTCTTGCTTTTCATATCCTAGTATCGCTTCTTCATGTCATCATCAACGCACGGACAACCGACAAAAGGAAGACACAAAACAATCAACAACAATACACTAATCCGAGCAAACACATCATAAAAACACTATGGTTGGATATATTACAACGAGATGAAGATTTAGGCGGAAGAATCGCCTAAATCGGAGCTACCGATAAAAAGATACGAGCAATTCAAGTAACAAGGTTGCTCTGAAAACTGTATAGGACAGACAATGAAAAAGAAGAACGTGTTCCCGTCAACTGGGTGCACATTTGGGGACAACATTTTGACAGGAATATGCCTAATATTGTGGAACATGATAGGGACAAGATGATTTGGGCAAGGGTTCACCTGAAAAGGAGATCGATCCGTTGGAACAAGATGAGGTCGTTCTGTGACAGTTGATGGTGGCATCGCGTTCCTGGCAACATGGGAATAGATCAAAAGGAATCCGTTTTGCAGAATGAAAGATAACTTGGTGGAACACAATTTGGCATGGTGGGGACAACGATAAGAGGTTAAATTAGGTGGAACAAAGATTTCATTAGCATGGTGCGCGCTGGACAGATCCAGAACCGGAAGAAACGGTCGTTGCGATTTAGATCCCGGGGGCTTCAGAGCAGCTCTGCCCATGAATTTTTGATATGTCATAGGGGAAGTTGAGGCTCACATTCTATTGGAATTTTGCTACATTTCGTTGGGTGGATCTCCGGGAACACCAATGCCAATTGGCGGCGGCGTGGCTGGACGCGAGAGCTGCGGGGCGTGTCGGCAGCCTGGCGGCGTGGTGAAGGTTTGTGGGAGTGGAGAGGACGTGGGAGAGGTGCTGGTATTTATAGAAGAGGTGGACATGGTGTGCCAATGAAAGGAAAGGGGGCAATAACAAGAAAAATGCATTAAAATGCATTAATAGAGCGTTTAATGGTCATTTTCTTTCTTTTTGAATGAAAGCGGCAGGTGGAATGAATATAGACAGCTGCTTGACATGTAGGATGAGAGGGGGAGATGGGATAGAACGACATATAGAAACATTTATAGGATAGATGATGACGACGAAAACGAGAGAGATTCAACAAGGATTTTTTCCAACCATTAAATTCCTTAACCTATATAATTTTATAAACTCATTTCCATCACAT
Source organism: Eragrostis nindensis (assembly GCA_012490785.1). NCBI lineage: Eukaryota > Viridiplantae > Streptophyta > Magnoliopsida > Poales > Poaceae > Eragrostis > Eragrostis nindensis. Next base: position 20,464 of record JAAXCT010002569.1, on the reverse strand, counting down.
AAAACAAATTCATTTTATTTTCTAACCAAATCTAGCAAAAATGCTTCACATCTCAAAATAGAAATCTTGAGGTGTGACACATTGCTAAAACATTACTCTAAATCCCTATAGCGATGGATCAGATCTAGAGCATAATCCTAAGGACCATTGGACTCTTGTTTGGATATGCGTATGCATGTAAACCTAAGTATATACATGGCATGTGGCATGGTATACTATGTACTAGGACACGTGACAATAAGACAATTATGTCTCTATTGCCAGTCCTCTAGGCAATACCCACGTAAGAAGCATATGAATATCATACTAGCACTATATAAAAAGATTATAATTACTCTATTACATAAGCAAGCCAAAGGTCCAAAACCAAACAAGGAACACTTAACCAAGGCAATACTATATGAAAAGAATAATACTATTAAATAGAATAAAGTCACAAAAATAATAATACAAGAGCCATACCAGAATCTCCAAGATGACTTGGGAACTAGAGCAGCTCTACTATAAGCCTAACTCCACTAAAGCTTGGAGACTAAACTAATACAAGAATGTAGTTCTCTTCTTGATGTGTGTCGAAAGTGAGTGAAGAGGTCTCTATTTATAGTAGTAGGACGTGCCTTGAGAAAATGGAGAAACCTCCCTAAAAATAAGGAAATATTTCTTAGACTATTCCTTATCCTTGAGAGCTAAGTAACAGGCAACTCCACCCCCTCTACCGTCATTCCTATGCTCCCACGCGCGTGCTGACATCATCACTAACATCAGCGTCGGTTCAGCCTAGGCGCCTGATCTTCTGTGCTTCATAACTCTCTCGTCCGGACTCCGATTTAGGCAAACCATATATCAATTTCGATCGGCTCGATGAGAGCTTCAACACGGTGAACTCAAATATGTGGTTTGAGCATTTACCACTTCATCATTATGGACATCTTTCATTTTTTCCTTGATGTTCCGTCCGTTTTAGTAATAAATCACCTGCATTCATAAATTTACCAAAGCTCGTGGAACTTTATTATTTTAAATAAATATGCATATAAGAAATGCTAATTCTCCTTTACTTGTAGGAATATTGGCGGCCGAAGTTGGTACTTAACGACCGTCCACATACATACTCTCTTTGTTTAAACATAAAAGGATTTTTTTTATCATGATCAAAGTTACTTTGACCAATAAAATTTATAAAATAAATTATTTCAAATGTAACTACTATATGTTATGAAGATTTCATGATCGAAATTATTAGAACTCATATTAACCATAGATCATTATGTTATAATGACTCTAGCCGCGCAATATGCGGGGGCCATCTTGCTAGTTATCTTAGTATTTGAGGGTCCAAAAGAGCCACCACGTTCGCTCTCAAGACCACGAAATTACCACGTTAATCGGAAAAAAGAGAAGATATAGACCGTAGGATTTTATGAAGATTGAACGCTCCAGATTAATTGTCAAATACTACTAAAATAGCATAAATTCGGAATAAAAAATTAAGTCCATGTCAAACGCAACTCACGAGAGGCTAAAAGTTGGGCAAAATAACTGGATAATTAAATCGTAAAATTCGGTTCTAATCTGCTACGGGTTCAATCAAGAGTTCTGTTCACCTACAGTTCATTGCTGATATCTACGGTTCACCTACAATAGCTTGATCCTTCACGTCCCTTTCTTTAAATATTTTTTTAGATTAAGAAGATGTGGTAAATACGGGTGTATATAAAACGAAGTGGGGAGTGATAGATATAAAAATGTATTGGAAAAAAAAAGTTGAATTGAGAAGTGAAAATGCTAATTATTTTAAAAAACTAAAGAAAGCTAAGGTGATAAAAAAACCAGGACAAAGGGAGTAACATTTTGTCAAGTACTTTAGCTAAACATCAAAATTAGTTGAAAGTAACGCAAAGTAAATCTAGCCGCGCAATTTTGCGCGGGACACCTTGCTAGATTTATTTAAAAGTCCATGTTATATTAAAATGTAAGTAGAAATTCGAGCTACAAAATCCCTTTGCATGGAATGGGAAACCAAAAGTCCAAATCTGACGGCATATCACAGCTAGAGTCCGAATCCAATTAAACCTCTAAATTTTTCTTTGTTGTCTCCCACGTATAGGTGTGTAGTAGTATGCAACATTCAAGATTTTCAAGTGTGGCTGCAGGGCACCAGAAAAGGGCATCCAGCTGATGCAGCCTCGGTAAATCCGGATGGGTTTCCTCTGTGGTTGCGAATTTGGGAGAAACTAATGCAGCTGGGCACATCATGCATGCAGGAGGGTGTGGGATGCTAAATCTGTAGGCACAACGTCACCTAATTTCAGATTGATCAATTTTCATAGTGGACGGCAGATTGAGCGTGAAAAAGGTGAAGAAACCATATCGAATATAAATTGGGGATGATCATTACTTTCTTTGATGGGGCACACATCGAGGTGACGACTTGATGATAGACACGCAAGCCGCATATCCAAGCATTGGGTGTACAGACTATGTCGTATGTACGCACGAGGATGACTGGTGCCGGCGATGGGCTGGGAAAAACAACATCGTGGCAACAAGCGTGGCCTACGTACGAGAGCATTGTGTTTTCTGGTGTACATTGTCAAGCTTTCTCTGAATGCATACATGCATCTCTACTCCGAGTCTCCGACTCTGTATACAAGGCATGCATGACGCTCCACCACAGTCTGGATCAAAAAATATTGAGGAAAAAGGAAGATAATTCTTGCAGAGCAGTGGCAAAGAGGAAAATTTGTTGTTGACGACATTGACGAGAAGTGGGGGAGCATCGTGTGTTTCCAGGCTGCGAGGTCGGGTTTGCCGGTGGTGTAGGCCAGCGCAAGCGACGACTGGAGGATGGGTGATCAACAGTAAGAACGAGAGAAAAGCAAAAAAATCATTATGCCGCGTTAATCAAAGTTACTTTGACCAATAAAATTTATAAAACTAAATTATTTGAAATGTAACTACTATATGTTATGAAGATTTCATGTTCGAAATTATTAGAACTCATGTTAACCACAGATCATTATGTTATAATGACTCTAGCCGCGCAATATACGCGGGCCATCTTGCTAGTTTATTCTTATTTTTTAGTGTTCCCATCATCACCTGATTGCACTGAGTGCAGTAAATAGGTCCTTGTGTGTCCTTTTAGATGTTAGGTCACCTCGGCTTCCATTGCAAACCTTTTCTACACTTTCACGTTAGAATCCCTATCTTAAATACTTGGCAACTGCAGCCTGCAGATTCCAAATTTTTCATGCTAACTTTATCATCTGGAAATACATAGATTAGTAATGATTTTTCTTGTGAGAGCCTATATTGTTGGCTGTTTCTTGTTACATGTATTATAGACAGATTATTATAACAATATGATTTTTCCCCAAAGAATGTGCAGGGGCGCTGCTCTTTAATTTAAGAAGGACAGAGAGTCACAAATTCAGTACATATAGATTATAACATGAATTGAAAAAAAAAATACCTAGAACCCCCAAAAATCCATCAGTAAAGGAGGCTAGATGTTATGTATATATTGCTCTTTAATTTAAGAAGGACACAGAGTCACAATTTTCTTTAATTTAAGAAGGACAGAGACTCACAAATTCAGTACATACCAATTCTAACATGAATTGGGAAAAAAAAAACCTAGAACTCTCAAAATCCATCAGTAAAGGAGGCTACATGTTACATACAATATGAAATTTAATTTGCAAGATCAAGCTATTTTTGACCGATATATGATTGGAGATAAAAGATCCTCTTATTAGTATATCATTTGGTATGCCAGATTAGGTCCGGTGTTCAAGTCTTCCCATTATGGTGGTCAGCCATAGGAACGTTCTGAACCCAGAAAACTTTAGCATGATATTTTTTGCGAATAAATAACTTTAGCATGATTGAATAGACATGGCGACCTGGTGCTTGTTCCTATAGAGTCCAAGTAGCAAGAGATACACATAGTACACTTTTTTCGAGCAAGATAAAATTAAAGGAAGGAAGACAAATTATTCAATCAAAAGAAAAGGAAAAAAATTGTAGGCACATGCTAGGTTCAACGCAAAGTTATTATGAATGATTAAATTAAAGGAAGGAAGACAAAATATTCAATTAAAAGAAAAGGAAAAAAATTGCCACTTCAAACAACCTGATGTGTAATGTAATGCAATGTTATTATGAATGATTGCTCTTGGTTCTGAAAAAGCAATACCAAGTCGTGCAACTTCAAATCGCTACAATATTTCCGTTAGCTTTATTTTTTTGGGTTATTTTTATTATTCTGAATTTTTCTATTTTTAGACTCATAATGGCATGGTGGGTAATTTAGAAATAGAAATCATGGGTATTTTTTATTTTTTATTTCGAATTTTCCTATATTTTCACTCATAATGGCATGGTGGGCAATTTATAAATATTTGTGTAGGGTTCTTTTGACTATATTTTTTATAATGGCAGAGGTGGGTAATTTAGATCATGTTATATCTAATAGCTACTATTTATCTTACTTTAATTTGTACGGCCGGATGTTTTGCTTTTTTGTGAGAATTTCTAGGACTTTTCTCCCGATTAACGAGGCCTCAAAAGGAGCCTACAATTAGTAAATATAAGATACCAATCGGCACGTTTATGTTTACGGTACCTGCTCGCTGTTACACGCGTGGAACGGGGTGTCGTACATCGGCTGCGAGGATTGGAATATCCTTCCGAGATCTTTCCAAAGCCTATTCCAAGATAACTGAGCCAAGCAACATCGTCATTTTAAGAATGAAGGCGGTAACGAGCAGAGTGCAGTACAGTGCTATAACATTGGAAAGGTGCTGATACCTCATTGCAAGCGGTAGACTAATCAGTATCCCTTGGTCTGTCTGTCACGTGGGCTCAAAGAAAGTACTCTTGCACAATGGGGATCCCTTTAGTCCAAGCATATCAAATTAGTCCTCTCGACCTCCCCCTCGAAAAAAAAAAGTCCTCTCGACATATATTGTCTTTACGTCTTATATTCTTTGTTGTGGCGATGTGAAACCACGTGCACTATAGGTAAATAACATCTTACGTCTTATATTCTTATATTCTTTGTTGTGGTGTTGGTTCGATCCTCATACGACTCAGTTTTGTACTAAAAAAAAAACGAACGAAAAAAATATAATGAATCCATAATTCTACTTGAAAAAAGGTACACTTCTCTTCTTTTTTTTTGGAAAGTAAGAAGCGGTAAAGTAAATCAGAAAAAAAATGAATCTTGCATTTCAGCAGGAGTATGCCACGTAGATCTTTATGTCCCCGGTGTCGAAGCCGTTGAACTTGGATCCGGCTGCCGTGGTGTAGGCGCCCATGTCGTCGAAGACGAGCCAGTCGCCGACGTTCATCTCCGGTAGCTTGTACCCTGTGACGACCGTGTCGAGGGAGTCACACGTCGGGCCGAACACCGTTGACGTGTACGTCGCCTCGCCGGGGGCCGAGCCAGCCAGCGGCCTGGGGCGCGGCACGTAGTGGTCCATGAAGATGCAGTTGAGGGAGCCGTAGACGCCATCGTCGATCCAGTACTCGCGCACCTCGCCGCGCGTGCGCTTCCCGATGACGCGCGCGGCGAGCGCGACCGCCTTCTCGGCAAAGTAGCGCCCGGGCTCGCCGATCACCTCGACGCACGGCAGGTCGCCGAAGTGCTGCGCCAGGGCGCCGTTGATGACCGCCGCGGCCTCTTCGAACGCGGCGTCGGCGGTGAACCCGCCGCCGATGTCGAGGACGCGCATGGGCGGCATGCCGAGCGCCGCGGCGGCGTCGAACGCCGCGCGGGCGGCCTGGATGGCGCCGCGGTACACGTCCACGCGCGCCGCGCCGCTCCCGACATGGAAGGAGACCCCCGCCACGCTGAGCCCCTCGCGCCGCGCGGCGAGGAGGAGGGGCACGACCTCGTCGGCGTGCGCGCCGTACTTGGTGCCCAGGTCGACCCTGACGTCGCCGCCGTCGGGGCCCTTGATGCGGAGGAGAAGCTCGCACTTGGGGTGGCAGCGCTTGACCTTGACCACCTCGTCGGCGGAGTCGTAGGTGGTGAGGTTGACGCCCACCTCGGCGGCGTACTCGAGGTGCGCCTCGGGCTTGCAGGGGTTGGCGTACACAATGCTGCGGGGCTGGACGCCCAGCGCCAGCACGGCCTCGATCTCGGCGCGGCTGGCGCAGTCGAAGCCGGCGCCGAGCGCGGCCAGGGTGCCCAGGACCGCCGGCTCCGGGTTGCACTTGACGGCGTAGCAGGGGCGCACGTCGGGGAGCGCGCGGCGCCACGCGCGGTACAGGTCCACGATCTTGGCCAGGTCCAGGACGTGGAAGGCGCTACGCTGCTGGGGATTGGACGCGATGGAGCGGATGAGGCCGGTCATGGCGTCCTTCTCCTTGAGCGCGTCGCGCTTGAACGCCAGCACCTTCTTGTCCTTGACTCCGGGAGCCACCAGCACCGCCTGCATGGGGCTGCCTCCGACCATGATGATGTGTGTGATGCTAACGCCGCTAGCCGAGGAAGATGACGCGGCAGAGGCTTGCTTAACCAAGAGCTCCTTTACCTAAAATACAAGGCAGAGAAAAGTATACGATGTACAGTTAGTTCCTCTGCTCTGCTCCACCAGCCTTTAATAAAAGATTGTTTCAGAATGCAACACTGCCATTACACAGGGCGGGCCAGGGAGCCTAGGGTCAGAAATTTTCGATGCTTTTCATTCAAGGAAAAAAAAAACAAGAGAAAGTTTCGACGCATCCACGAAAGCATGAAATGCTGAATTGAGCACGCATGTCGCGGGACGTTTAGTTTGATGACTACATACATGTCTGGTCAATGAGCTTACCAGTGAGAGACAGAAGAACCGGCCGAATTCGAGCAAGTGATCGTCAAGAAGCGATCGCTTGGTGAGAAGAGCTCTCTTGGTGTGTTGCGCGGCTTGTTCGGGATGAGTTTGGCGCCTTATATAGAGCCCCCGCCCGCGGAGGAAGGAAGCATCACGCTTCGGCGGCAGAGGAGTGTGGGTTAGGTGGGCCGCAGCTCGACGGCGACGTGGTAGGTTTGGTGTTGCTGCGGATGCGCGGTCAAATCCATCGGCCACGCAGCGAATCACGCGTGACGAGCGCGCGCGGCTGCTCCTCGTGTGATGCGGAGCGCGGCAGTTGCAGCCCGGCAGGCCGCCCGGCTGCAACGCTCGCTCGCGACGCCGCGCGCGCGGCAGTTGCACCTCGCGATTTCGCCAGCGCAGGGGCAGCCGGGCATGGGGCAGGCCAGGGTAGGTGGGTACTTTTTTGCTCGGCGACTGTCTCAGCAGTCGACGGCCGTTTCGTCCTTTTCCTCTCCCAATTTCACTCCTGGACTCTTCCTTTGTTCACGCATTTGGGTCTAGTAGTCAAACGAGAAAAGGGCATGGGACTATGTTCGCTTCTTATTAGCTGCACTTTCCGGCTCATTAGAATAGTCATACCCTTGTTCAAAAAAAAAAAAAGAATAGTCATACCAATCGGCACGTTTATGTTTACGGTACCTGCTTGCTGTTCCAAGCGTGGAAGCGGGGGGTGTCTGCATCGTCTGCGAGGATCGGAATATCCTTCCGAGAGCTTAATTTCCAAAGGCTTTTCCAAGGCAACTGAGCCAAGCAAAGATATAATGTTGGACACCTCCCCCAGAAGATGATAAAAGGTGTTGATACCTGATTGCAAGCGGTAGACTTTTAAGTATCCCTTGATCTGTCACAGCGGCTCAAAGAAAGTATTATTGCAGGTTAGTTTTGACATGTAGGTGGTGTTCAATTTGGTCGTTTCCGAGTTTTGTTTTACTCTATCGTAAAGCATCTTCTACCGAGCTCATGTTGCCGGTATGTGATGATCGTGACCACCACGTGAATCACACAAAATGGTCGCTGTTTTCCGCCCAACGAGTGAGGGACCACAACACATTTTTTAGCTAAAATCTGCAGATAAACACATGCCAAGCTCTTCGTAGCCCGATCTCATCAAGTGGGGTGATAGCTGCGATGGTGTTGCATCGTTGCGCCTCAACGGCCTGACAAGCACTGGATTAAAAATACGGATCCAGTGTCAGTTGTTTATTTTTTTTTTAGGCAGTGTCAGTTGTTTATTATTCTAGGACTACAAATATTTTTTCCAGATTGTTAGTCTATGACTGGATCTGGATGTGGACGTTTGGCAGAGGAGAGGAGCCGGCGAAATGGCAGCTCCCGCACGATGGCACCCGTCTGCTCTCCCAGAAAAGAATTCGGAGTGGCTGGAACCTGCAGTATGCTCGTGGCCATGTGAATGGTTTATGCACGATCGCGGCATGCACGGAAGTCCCCGGGCTGATAAATGTGTTGAACTGTTGATGTCCCGATTGGCAGGATTGTCTTTACGTCTTGTATTAGTTGTTGTGGCGATGACAAATCAGGTGCACTATAGGTAAATAACATCTTAAGTTTTTCAAACGACAAGGACACGCACAACTTAAGCACACCACCAACGCACACATCTTTTTACGGATGCCGGGAATGGATCCCTTGACAATGAGGTTCTTCTTACTTTATACTCTTTTTGTTCTAAAATAATTGACATTTTAGCTATATGCCATTCTCATTATTATCGTAACTCTAATTTTCAAATATTTCGAAGACTTTTTTGGAATTATCGAAGACTTCTGATACATGAAAAATATCTTAGAGATAGATTCCAAATCTATTACCATAGATCGAAGTTACTTAAATATGCTCCAACCCTAACTTGTAAAGGGGGTAAGACTCATCTATAAATGTAAGCACTCTTCCCACGGGTCCCACATGAGAGGGGTCGATAGTCGAAGACACAACCCGCCTACACGGCAATGCAAAAACACACTAGACGTAGAGTTATTAATCAGTCGGAGGCCTAAACTAGTATAAATCGTGTGCCCCTTTTGATTGATCTTTACCTATGTAAAGCGCTCGTACCAAACCAAATATATGCCGATCTCGTCGTTTAATAGTGCTACGATAATTATAGTTGCTATAAATTTGGACATATTATCAGTCCAGATTCGTAGAATATTTTATGAACCTAGCCATTCAGAAAAGACTGCATTTTGTAAACACATGGCCACGTGACCACCAGCTATCTGACCGTTCAGGCCGTGGTGGATCTGGAGATCCGTGCAACGTGGGATTTTGTTAACTGAGTGCGCTGACCTAACAGATGCTAATCACCCTAGGGTCCCTAGGCTAGGCAAATGGCCTTTTTCAAATCTTCAGCTGCCGTGCCCAGGCAGATGCCCCTGCTATGGTGGTGCATGTCAGGCAACCACCCAAATCGATGGCCCAAATGACCGAATAGGTCTCAACGAGGGTGAATAGATCAGACTGAAAAATGTCCATCTCCAACGGAGTCCTTAAATGGCCAAATACTAAATCCTCCAAGCCGCCGCCGTCGCCTCGCGCCACCTCGCGCCACCGCAGCCGCCGCCGTCCCGCGCCCGCCCGAGCGACGAAGGAGGGGGAAGGGGGGACGCCCGAGCGACGACGGAGGGGGAAGACATCGCCGTCCTGCCTGCCTCGGCCGCCATGGCGGCGAGCTCGGCCTCGTCTTCCTCGTCGTCGGCCTCGTCTTCCTCTTCGTCGACCCATGGCGGCAAGCTCGGCGCGGAGGAGGAGGAGGCGGCGCAGTCCTTCGCAAAGGTGGGGTGGGGCGGGGACGAGGAGGCGGCGGAGCTGTCGGCTCCGGCGGGGACGAGGAGGAGGCGGCGCAGTCCTTCGCCAAGGTGGGGTGGGGCGGGGACGAGGAGGCGGCGGAGCTGTCGGCTCGGGCTCCACCGCGGGTCCGCAGCGGCGGGCGGCGGGAAGGGGGAAGGGGGGACGGCGGCGGGCGGCGGGGAGAGCGAAGCGGGGACGGCGGTGGTGGCGGGCTTCCAGGCTTGGAGGAGAGAGGAGGGAGGTGGAAGAGAACAGAACAGATCAAATGGATCGATTGAGGATTGGGTCACGGGGCGAACTGACGCATTTCTGGGTCACGGAAGGAGCGGTGGCTAAAATGGGTACGGTGTTTGGGTCGTCCGTTGGAGGCTTGTTTTCTGGGTTTGAGCATCCATTTTCGGTATTATGTGGAGAATGGGTATGTCCTTGGAGATAGCCTCAGGCCCGCAGAGGCTCGGTGCACGACGGGACGCGAGTGGGGTTGGCAGGGGTGGGCCATGATCGGTTTGAATTTTGGTATTGGCTCATATCGGTTTACCCAATATCGGTTTGAATTTGAGTAGATGCAACAAGTTCAGAAAATTTCATAAGCAGTGAGTCACTGCCAAAACGAACCAATTAAACCCGTATGTTGGGTTAACCATACCAAGACTACACAAAGGTGGTAATACTAATCTCCTTAGATTAAATGTTTCTTTAACCGGGATTTTTAGACAAGAAGAATGAGAACAAGGAGGTTGCAGAGATGCAGAAATCAGTGTTCGGAAACAACAATACTCCCTCTGTCCCTAAATATAAAGGATTGTTGACTTTCAGGCAGCACGTTTGACTATTCGTCTTATTCAAAAAGTTTATAAAAATAATATTTATTTTATGATAATTAGTTTCATCAGTAGATATATTAAATATAATATAGTTATTTTTATATTTTCATAAATATTTTAAATAAGACAAATAGTCAAACATGTTGTCTGAAAGTTAACAATTCCTTATATTTAGGAACGGAAGAAGTACACAAATAACAATACACAAATATCTTCTCTGTAAACAGTTGAATTCGCCACCAGATTCACTCATCGAACTACCGATCCGTTTACCCAAACCGTCAGAAATGGAGCACTGGAATTCATCCCCAAATTCATCACAACTCAATCAGAGATAAAAATATCCGACTCGTGAAGGCACACGCAAACGCAACAGATTACTCTTGAGTTGTGATTAGAATATGAGATTCAGAAGACAGGCACGAGAGAAAGAAAGCCATTTCCTCTTGCCATTGGAATATGAAGCAAGCATAACACGATAAACAGCAGCACCAAATGATAACTAGAACTCTCTGCTTCTTGGGGGACTTGGGGGACTTGGTGCGACCATCTTGGGCGACTTGGTGCCGGCCTTCTCCGCCTTCTCTCCCCTCTCGGCGGCCTTCTTGGGGAACAGCACGGGGTTGATGTTGGGCAGGACGCCGCCGTGGGCCCGTGGGCGATGGTGACTCCCGCCAGCAGCCTGCCGAGCTCCTCGTCGTTGCGGATGGCGAGGAGGACGTGGCATGGGATGATGCGATTCTTCTTGTTGTCGCAGGTGGCATTGCCGGCGAGCTCGAGGACCTCAGCGGCGAGGTACTCGAAGACGGCGGCGAGGTAGACGGGGGCGCCCGTGCCAACGCGCTGCACGTACCGGCCCTTCTTGAGGTACCGCCCGATGCGGGCGACGGGGAACTGGAGCCCCGCCTTCACGGACCGCGAGACCGGCTTCTTCCTCGGCCTGCCGCCCAGCTTCCACCCCGCCGCCGCCTTATTCACCTTGCCGCCGCCGTCCATCTCTCGTTCGGGCTCGGTAGGATCCGAGGAGGGGATTTGTTTTGGGATGGGAAGTGTTTGCGAGCAAAAACAAGGGGCTGGAATGATTCGAAACCCCATCCAAAATCATTTCGGAGAAAGTTCAGTTGGCACGGAAGTAGAGCAATAAAAAAAATTTCTGCCATCTCGTAGTGGGCTCCCGTGTTACCCACTGAGCACCAGCCGAATGGAGCCAGCCCCCACGTTGTTCTGCACGGCTGCACCCCACTACACGAGCGCAGCTGGTGCTCTGCATTCCCACTAGGGCTGGACTACCGAGCCAGCTCGGCTCGGTCCAGCTCGTTAGGATAACGAGCTGGCTCGGCTCGGCTCGTTAAGATAACGAGCTGGAATGCTGGCTCAGCTCGGCTCGTTACGAGCTCGAGCTGGCTCGCGAGCCAGCTCGTTAAGCTCGCCATCGCTCGTCTCGAGCACTTCCGCTATGACTTGAAGAAGAAGACAATGACCACGGCACTTGGTACATCTTCACGCTCTTGAGTATCACGGTGCATCGGGCGGGGAGGCGGAGGCCAACGTCGCGAAGGTGATCGCGGCAGGGAGGGGAGAGGCCGGTAACGTGGAGGAACAGCGGAGGGGGAGCCGGCGCCACCGTGTGAGGTGAGGAGGTGGAAGGATGAAACCACCGCGTGAGGTAGAGGAGGGTGGCATCGCCTGGCTTGAGCTGTCGGCTGCCGCTCATCGCGCCACCTATCCACGGTTTAGATCTCGACTCGGTCCCCTTCCGTCGTCGCCATCGTCATGGGAAGAGCGATGAGGACAACGAGCTCATACTCGCCATGAGCTTTGGCGTTGATGGCTGCAACGTCGGTGACGGAGAGGAAGGGAGAGGGGAGTGCTGCAACGGGGAAAGAAGGCACCGACAACCTTGTGAAGCTCCACCGGACAAGGCTCTTCTTTTTCTTGATGAGCTCGTTTGGCTCACGAGCAGCTCGCGAGCCAGCTCGAGCTAGCTCGTTAAACGTAACGAGCTAGAAATCTGGCTCGGCTCGTTAGAAAAAGTGAACGAGCCGAGCCGAGCCGAGCCGAGCCGAGCCAGCCACGAGCCGAGCCGAGCTAACGAGCCACGAGCTTTTCGTCCAGCCCTAATTCCCACCCTACGCCAGAAAGAATCCGGGCCTATATCCCTATTTTTCACAATTCATCGAAAGATTACTCTCCTAATTTCTCTGTTTCTTTGAGAAACTCGATCGTGCTACTGTATCCACATACCACGTGTTGTAAAAGCAACGGGGGACGGAGGGGGGGGGGGGGGGGGGGGGGTTCACGTAGCCATATGCTCATGGCGTAAATATCCCATTCAGAAATGTATCCAGAATGTCAAATAAACTGAGACGAATGTCCAAAATTATCTTTGTGCTAAATAGTTTCACTTAATGTGATACCCTCAACTATCAACCTAGCTACTAGTCGTAATGCATTTTAGAGACCGTGTAGATCAACTCACGTACGACTTCGACGATGGTACGGCTAGCAACTAGTTAAGCATTCATCTATTCACTCAGCCACACATCAAGCAAGTCGCAACACAGTCGTACAAACCCAGTCGTATTTAGCTACAGCTTTTCCCTGCACTTTATATAACTCATAATACACAAACATGTGTATTATAAGTTTGTAGAGAGAGAAATATTTGAGGCAAAAGAGCTATTTGAAGGTAACCCAGTCTCCATTTGCTTCACTCACATGCCTGTCGTACCAGAGTTCTGTTTCACCAGTGATGGAGAATGGAAATAATATCCATTTAAAACTGTCCTGCGGGACACCTGACGTCACCACTGTGGAACAGAGTCTTTCGAAGTGGCGTATGTGTGTGTATGGATTTTCATAATCTTCCCTATGAAACAGAGATCCTTTTACCAATGCAATCAGCTCTAGTCGAAACTCATAACTTGAAGCCGTGATTGGTTTGGACGCTGGTGGAGGCTCCAATATTGCTCCTTTCGGAGCAGAGCGTCGAAGATCGACGAGTGTGTCCATGGTATGATCATAATAAAAGAAAAGAAAAACAAAAGAAAAAATACAAAAACAAAAGAAAAACTTTAAACGGACGACTCTAGGTTCGAGTTTTTAGCACAGCTTACCGTTCCCGGCAACAGCGCCAGAAAGCTTGTTGGCAGTCCTAAGGTCTAACAGAAATTAATCCATAACCGTACGGATACCGGTGTAGCTTTTACCACAAGGAGTATTCCTAGGGTATCGAATCCACATGGAACAAACAGTGTACTCGTAACTCTATCCTAGATAAATTATCCGATCAAGGTAGCACAGGGGAGCAGGAGAGCAGCAATAAATAAAAGGGTCTTCTTGTCAGGTAATCTAATGTTAAGGAGCTATGCAATTTGGCAACTTGGTAAGGTCCTTTCTCTATTATCTATTTCAGGACACAAACGTGCCAAAGTAACAACCCGAGAATTAGGTTCAACTACTTTGGGAATCAGTCTGCTACTGAGAACCCTACAGACATGAACCCGGACGTGGTGGATTACAGAGACCGGTACGCCTGTCACACGTACTCGCGGCTACCATCTTCCGTGGGGTTAAGAGCAAATCAGGGATAACTCCAGGTATAAACACCACGTTTACACCTATCGTCACTACTAGCGAGAGGTCAATAAGCTAGTCTATGCAATAAATAAATAAATATTTAAAGCACACCTGAAACCCATAAATAAATAAAGTAGAAGACCTTACTTTATTGCCCGACCGATAATCTCCTTACATGTTACCCGGCCTAAAAGACTCGAACGACTACTCTCAGGCGAGGAGCATACCCGAGACGCCGAAGAAGTAGAGTCTCGGCATTCCGAGACTACTCACTCTCCTAGCCGCTCACTCACTCACTACCAGCAGCGCTACGCTACTACCAAATCATTAACTCAAGTATGAATCAAGGTGCGAATTTTTCTGGAGCTGGACAGAGGTATTTATAGGGTCACCAGGACCAGAAGCTACTTATAGTAGAAGATGGAGCGGTGGGCGCGCTACCCCAGGCCGGCCACCCAAGTAGGGTGGCCGGCCGGCCACTGATTGTGGCGGTTGGCCACCGTCCTTCTCCTGGACGGCTCAGATTGCTTCCTGACGGCGGTAAGGAGGTCGGTTGTCTCGTGGGGTCGGCAGAAGTTGATTGGCCTTCAAGTTTAAGACCAACAGCCCATGTTCTAGAATGACGGTTGTTCCTTATTGGACTGGGCCTTGAATTCCACGTGAGGGGGCAGCAAAAGGCCTCTGGAGGGAAGATGGACTCCAGCTGGAGCCTGAGTGGCCGGCCGGCCTATGATTGGGCCGGCCGGTGGACTTTGGCCCCATTTCCTGTGATTTTTGTCCATATTGCTTCCTGCATTCAAATACTCCAACAAAACTTGTGGAGAGCCATTAGCATTAAAGAATGTTCATTTTATCCTTTTTTGATGGCTTTTATTGAATGGTGCTGGCGGTAAAATTTGAGTGATAAACACCACCAACAGCGGCACACCCATCATGAACAAAAATCAAATTTCCCGTGCGTACAAACAAGGCGTCCGGCGTCCGGCTTCGAAATAGCATGTGCACGGCGTCGCATCCGCTAAGGACCTACAACCCACCTAGGAGGTTAAGCAAAGTCTCTCAGTACCATCACGACTAAGCTCATTTATCACGGCACACATCTCTGCATCTACCAACAACATGTACGGCAGATGGGTGGGGGTTCACTTGTCAATGTGCTCACGAAATCCGCTCTCCAAGACATAATGTAGGGTGGAGCCTTCTCTTTATTATTTTGAATAAACTTGTGATTTACATCATGGGGTACTCCACTATTTATACTTAGAGTAGGGGGACTCCTTTCCTACTAGGAGAGAGAGTCCTTTAGTAAATTGCCCACATATGGAGTAGGAATAGGATAGGTTCTCCTAGAACTTCCTTTCCTCCTTCATCAAGTATTATTAGTATAACACTCTCTCTTAGGCATTTTACGATGACACACATGTCTCATTAAAAGCTCCTTCATAAAAACCCAATGGGAAGCTAGATTTTTTCGATTGTTTGCACGGTTTACAGGACAAATTAAATATTAAATAAATACGCTAACAATACAAACAGTCAAAAAAATCTCGCTTCATTTTTTAATGATAGTGAATGCAATAATGTATATTTGTGACAAGTTCAGGTTCTAACGTAAAAAAAGTTGAAAATAATTGTGAAACGGTCATAGTGTGTCATAGACAATGGCCTCTAGAATCCTAGTGTGTTAGAGGCAAATTCAATTTTAATGATGTGTTCGAGGCGAAGCCACATCTTCTCAGTGAATAAAGACAATTTTTCCTTAGATCAATATACATCTTAAACGATCCATGGAACAATGCTAGCCTCGCTATGTCCCAAACCTAGGCCAGCTAGAAAAAGTAGGTAATAAATTTAAGCAGGTTTTAGTATTCAAAATGTTAGTTTCTCTAAACTAATTATAGTCATTGGTTTGATCCGTGTAGATCTGATATCAGAAATTCACTACGAATGGTCATTATTAATGACAATATTAAAAAATAAATAAGGAGTGGTAGACTAGTACTTAGTAGTTTTCACAAATAAAGTCAAATTAACAATCTAATTAACCCATTTTTATTAATCTAGTAAATAATTGGTATGTTACTGTTAGTTCTTATTAAGATGTAAGTTAGGGTTCATATCTCTCATCATTTGGTCGCCACGATTCCTCATTTCTGCTGCCGCCTAGTGCAATTACAAAGCTACTCTTACACTCATGGCTATTAGTTTTGAAAAATTAATGATTATTATTTGGAAATTAAAACTTCTCGTGAATTTTAACACTGAATTTTCAATTTGAATGAGCTGAAAATGTGGCGAATGGGTTTGGTGGATTATATTATAGTTTGCTTGGAAACACATGGCACTTTGTTCTATGTATTTCTGTGTTTCAAAAGGCTTGCAGTACAACAAGAAAATCCTTTTAGGCATGCTTTTATAGTAACGTTTTAATTTAAACATCAATATATCACTACCCAAAGACATAATTTTATATAATTTTGAACATGGATGTCCTTGCAACCCGGCGGCATGTTTTAGTTAACCATACACGATCCAACGGCGAGGGATGGTGCCGATCGAGATTAGTATAGAATTCGCCTAGCACGGTCTTATGCTAATATTGAGAATGTGTCACATACTCCGCAGCATCCTGCCCTCGTTTTGCTCTAAGGCACCACCGCCGCCGCTGCTTAGGCCTCTCTCTCTTATCTCTCAGACGCTCTCGTCGGCAGATATAAAGAGAGTTTTTTTTTTAGGGGCAGATAGAGAGAGTGAGGTCTCGTCTCTCTAGTGCTACTATCAGAAGTTTGAGTTCTAGGCTTAAGTTTGAGTGTATTCATGTTGTATTGTTCGATGTCAAGATTTTGGTGTTCTCTTCTCGTTTTTATGAGGTTGGACGATATTGGTTTCACAATGGCGGTTTCGACGAAGGTGGCGATGACAACAACATCCTTCTCGGTAAGATGATATGAAGAATTATGTGTCTTGACGGCGATGACAAGGCGAAGATGACGTTGCCATCATATGGAAGAAGGTTCTCTGGCTCCTTTTTTTGTCATGGCTCGATCTGGTCACGGTAAAGGGCTAGTGAAATGAGATATTCCTCTCTTCCTATTGATGATTCTCGTTCAAAGAATTATATTCATCTTGACAATAAATTTTAAGACGGTGGATCTTGCGACTTCGCCAAAGTTTGGTGTCTCATTGGTGGTTGGAGAGGTCTTGGCTTCGATTTGGTTTTTGCTTTTCGGCAGAATCAATCAAATAAGTGATATTGAAAATGAGTAAAACTTAGATGAGTAAAGATATAGATCTTCATGTAAGTAGTATGTACTTCCACATATTTTAATACAATCGTTTTTCATTTGCGCAATAAAATTATTGAGAAGTGTCAATGTGACATGGTAGATACGATCACTATTACTCCCTCCGTTTTTAATTGATGTCGCCGTGGACTTTTAGTTACGTTTGACCTTTCGTCTTATCAAAATATTAGCTCAAATATGCAAATTATAAGTTAGCAAATTTCTCTGGTGATTATAACAAAATATTTAATAATTTTAAACTTTTTTGATAAGACGTGGTCAAACGTAATCAAAAAGTCAACGGCGACATCATTTAACGGAGGTAGTAGACAAATAACATGCTTTTACGAAACCTAAAAGTGGTGCAATATTTTGATTGATAATCGTGAAAACAAACTAATGCATTCTCAGAAGGCTGCGACATGCAAGAGCTAGTATGCAGTTATGAACGCGAATATCAACAGAATCAACTTCCATTAGTTGTCCTATATATGTCGTCAGCAAGTTAAAAATAATCGAGTGGCATCAATTCTGACAAGCTTTCTCGACCCTGCAGCTCAGTGTGAATCTATACGACGAAAACGCACGAAAACGCGACCAAATCAAAGGTCAGCCTTGCCGATCTTTGTGACGAGAATTATTCTAGGATAAATGCACCAAGCCCACGTGCGAAGGATATCGAATTCAAGCTCAAATTAACTAAAATAGCTATGGTATCGACTGAAGTCGTGAGGGGAGGGAGCGTTCAAACAATCGGAGAGATCGAGTCATGTTCATTTGAATCTTGGTTACGACGGCCCTTAACCAGTTAGCCGTTGACGAGGCTTTGATTAGGTGCAGAAAAATTGCATTAGATGATTGCGCTGACGTTTGAACCGCGGCGGCGACCGGAATGGTCATGCGCGCGTAGCTGCTGAACTCAACGGCCAATTGGAATTCAGGGTCATGACGGGGCAGCACACTCGATCAACTCACGCAGCTGAGAGCCTCCGTCCTGTTTCAGTGTTCCTTTTGTTTCTACTAACCGGTAGTACTAGTTGTCCACTACTAATCAACCCTGTGTGTTCTTCCTAATTAGTTTTTTTTTTTTTGCAAGGGAGCCTAATTAATTAGTTACTGGCGACCTGTCCGCATTTCTAACATCGTTGGCGGTGCTTCCACACTTGACGGAAAGTAGCACGAGCTTTATTTTGACAACGAGCATTTCCATTGGAGATTAGTCTTCGATGCAACTATTAAAAATTCGGGTTCGTTCTAGACATATTACTGTAGATTTGAACACATGCATCAAACTGCAAGTACTTCCTGGAGTAGCAGTTACTAGCCTATCCTGTCTGGTTCTGCATAATTACTAATTACCGAGACAATCTACATGCGTTTCAGCAAAATTTGGCAGTATTTCCACACTTGATGGAAGGTGGAAGGTGGCACTTTGAATTCAACTATCCGTAGTAGTTTTCATCCCACTTTAAATATCACTGGTATTTTCAAGTAGTATCAATAATTCTAGAGTATTTTATGAGAAAAAAAAATAATGATATCATGAAATCGGTGGGGGTGCAGGGAAAACCGGTGCCGACGCTAGGCGACGAGGTCATTGGTGGCGGCAAAGCGAGTTCGGGGGAGAAGGGTGACATGGATTTTGATGTGTGGCGACGCGACTTTAAATGAAATGATATAACTAAAATGACCGTGGTACACTTCGTGATTCCGTCATTATTATACTAGTGGTACTGCGCATAGTAAAACTTAGCATGGGTTTTTATTTTGACAACAAGCATTTGGAGAGGAGATTAGTCCTTGATGCAAACTCTTGAAAATTGGGGTTCGTTCGAGACATCTGCAGTAGATTTGAACACGTGCATCAGGCTCCGAGTACTTGCAAAGTTGCAGCGGTAAGTTGACCATCACTTGTCCTGAACGTACTAGCAAAGCAACAAGCTAAGTATAACAGGAACCGGTGACAGCGGTCTTCACTACTGGCGGCTGAAGACCAAGCGAATGGGCAACTGACAGCCAGTTACCTCGCGGTCTCGGTTGAACTCCATGACCAGGCTTGCAGTGTCCTTTAAAGACCATGCAAGCGGCACGGGTTCACACTCCGGCGGTCCAGCACAACCTCAACTACTACCACACCGACCCCGGTCTCGCAGCTTCGTGCTGCTGCTTTCTACTAGTAGAGTGCATGCTACGTCTACCAGATTAGAATGTCCTGCAAGAAAATGCAAGTAGCTGCAGGCGCGTCGAATATTCGTCACACACAGAGAGCCTGTGACCCGGCTTGACCTTGCAGTCCAGGTTTAGGTGAGGGAAACAGAAGAAGTCGCTGGCCGGCCTGGCACGGCGGTTGCCGGCCTGCCAAGTGGCAGCTCAACTCCGGCTGGGAGCCTAGAAACAACGGAGAAGCAGCAACTAAGCTGCGGCCATGGAGCGCGACACGTCGTTCGTTCTACATATGAGACGTCCCAACCTTCGCCTTCGATCATCAAATTGGATTTTGTTGCAAAAACGGTAGGTGGGAAAAACTCGACGTTGAATGCAAACAGAGGTGGGTGGAGCGCTTGACAGTGAGCGCAGCCACAATTTTGTAGAGGAATGGAAGAACGGATTGACGCGCCACCAACAAAGACCAACAAACCGCTGCTTACCCACGGCCGGCACAACTTGCAATTGATCGATAAATCAATCCGAAGATGCACCCTAGTTCCGATGGTCGTAAGTACGTATTTGTAGCTAAATTCGTAGCTGGAGACTGCGACGTTTTACTAGCTAGTGCGTGCCATGTGATGTCTACATGATCTGAAGAAATGAGTATTAGCAGAGGCTCGAAACAGTCAGCTTATAGGTACACAAGACTGGGGCAACGATCAGAACGTGCCACCCCTTGACGTATGTTTCTGTGTCAAGTGCACAGAGTCCTGGATAAAGCTTTAGTGTTCACTGAATAAAGCTAATGCCATATATTGTATTCTCATGACGCTGCACGTACTGATGTTCACTTTTTGGTCAACACGATTGAGTACTTGGATGTGTTCTTATACGCGGGAAGATATAGTCTTATTAGTTTTTAACCCTATTGGTTTCGTGTGTAATACAATCAACC
>JAAXCT010002568.1:0-66527 GCA_012490785.1 Eragrostis nindensis | reverse complement strand
TCTAGCCTGCTGCCTGCTCAGTTTTCTTTTCCAGATTTACACACCTACCCTTTTGCCAGTTCACCATCTGTATGCGTAAGCCGTAGTCATTATATCATCAGGCTTGCAACACCGTTGGTTTGGTGGTATCTGTTCAAACTCGCAAAAATTCATCAGGTCGATCAGATATGAAAACTAGGGGTGTAAATAGGTGCCTCTAAGGGTAACCTCCGACCCTCTTTAGTTCAAACAAATGAACTAGATTAGGTGACTTTAAGGGTCGCTAGTTTTCACCCTTAATGAAAAACCAAAGCCCTGCGTTATGTGAACACATCGTTCTTCCCGTTGGCATACGTGTATTCAGTCTTGTGGATGTAATATGTTCTGGGCTGAGATATTGTCCTTTCTTTTCCCCTAAAGAGCTACTAGTAATACTCATTGCAAGGTACAGGTCTGCATATTATCTGAAAAGATTCAGTTCAGTTTGCTTCAACTGACGTCCCTAAGCAAGTTTCATCGGTTTCAGTAGCTCATTTGGTCGCCGATCTGGTTATTTCACATAGAAAGGAGGGTCAAATTTAGTTAGCGCTTGGTCAGGGTGTGAAGGGTGAGCCCTGTATTTTACTACGTGCGTCGTCAAACTGCTAAGTACGGCATTACTTTAAAAAAAAAACTGCTACGCAGAGCATGCTGCATGCTGCTCCCATGCTCGGCTGCAACTGGTTAAAGCTAGTAGCTGTGCATGCGTTTCTTCCCTGACAGTGATATATCGGATCTGTTTAGATACAGTGTACCAATGACTGCTCCGTGCAAATATTCAAACCTTTATACTGTATATACCTATCAGAGGTAATTCTCGGTGTACATCAAGAGGTGATTACCATGAAGATCAGGGCATGTAGCTAGCAGCACGCGCAGACTGAAAAGCATGCATGTATGCTTCATGCGCGTTGACCATGCCACAGCGACGTACGTTTACTGTCTTCGACTATATAGGTACTGATTAGTATATATGGAGCATTATTCAGTAGCTGAATCGATCAGTTAAACAATGACTGCTACTCGAAGTCAACGTAAAAGTCCTCCATGAGAGAGGACAAACTAAGTATCGTTAGTGCAAGCGTCTGAAGATCCGCGTCGGCTAATGTGATTCATGTTGATCTAGACACGCTAGATAGGTACTGCGAGAGAGGGCAAACTAAGTATCACTACTCCTATGTATTTTCCGGTAAGCTAGAGGCATATGCCACCAGGTAGTCCCAGGCCCCGACGCCGAGCAATCATAATGCTTGACCTCAACTGCATATGGTTGAAGATGGGAGGAGAGAGCACAGCTGAAGGTGGGCAGAGCTGTGGATCGATAGGTCCGCTAGCTGAACACAATTGTCTGCATGTAGTAACAAGCAGGCGATGCAGGCATGCAACAAAGAAAGTTGCAGGTGAAAATTAATGAAAGTATGCAGCCTTTTCTGGCCAGTCATGAGAGGAGAAGCTGCATCAGCCCATAATAGGGAGCCCCGACCTTCGAAAGAGACGGACAAGCTAGAGAAGCCAAGCACAGAGCGCTGCAGCCTGTAAAACCTTCCCCTCTTTCCAGTGCACTAGCTGCATGGCCAAAAGGAGAACCGACGATAAGCATCTGCATGTCCTCTGCCCACCTTGGCCTTTCATGGCGTGTCTCATCTTAATGTGCAAATGCAGGTCAACGTGTCATTAGCTTGTGTCCATATGCTTGTATGTATAGGATGTACTTACTACTTCGTATATGACAGCTCGGCTTAATTGATGAACAATTTTATTGTCCAAAACAATAACCATTAGTTTCTCAAAATTAATAGACATTAGTTACTAGCTAGATTAATAAACATCAGACATAAATTTCATTCAAAAAACATCAGGCATAAATCAGATTACTAATTTAAGTTATAAAAACAAAACTACTTATTACAAGTCCACCACTCCTAACTTTTCCGATGCTACCCCGATTTAATAAAGCAATGACCATTAGTAGTGGATTTCGAGATCAGGTCTACACTGTCAGATCAAACTAATGGTCATTAGTTTTGAGATAGCAATGACAATCTGTTTATACTCTCTCTGATTGTAAACATAATGTTTCTGATAGTTATAAACACAAATTAAAAAACATATTTTATCAAGTAACTAAAATAAGCTTGAACTATTATTACCTTAATTATGTAAAAGATTTACGTCCTGCGCATGGGGGCTAAAAATATGTAAAATATCGGTTGTTGCAAGCATCACATCACGATGCTAGTGGAACCTCATGGAAAACCTTGTTGTTTTATCGTTGGCATTGCTAGATAATTTGCCTCTGTTATCCTAATTCCTATACATGCCTGATCGGCTTTGCCTTTCCCATAGGCCAAGTGGCCCTAGACTTTGCAAGGACACATACCACAGATTTATAGAGGCCCATACCCCTACCTCTTCTCCCATACATATACCCCCCACTGCTAGGGCAAAGTTTAGAAGAATCTAAAGATGAATCATCATTGAGGTAACATGGTATCAAAATCGTTCATCATGTAGCTTGTCCGGCTAAATGTACCTTTCTCTCTTTAGTCTTTACATATATGTAGGCGTTTGGTGCATATGAATCCATCTATGATCTCTCAACATCGATCTCTAGCCCTCTCTCCTTCCACCTGATGAGGCATGAGAGGGATCGAGGGGTTGCGTGATGTTTGCCGCCACGATATAGCTCGCCTCCATGGCTGGAGGAGGTTGTGGTGGGGGGAGAGCTATGTGGCATTTAGTAAAGGAGGTAGGAGGGGACCGGCTTCTTTGAGAGTAGTGTGACCGGTGAAAGGAGTGAGTGAGGAGGGGGAGCAAGGAAATGGTACAGTACGTGCACATGCTTTATATGGTGCCATGAAAGCATGGACGAGATAACGATTACTACACTCGGGTCCTTCGTTTCGGGGGAAAAAACGATATAGTCTCTCTCTCTCTCTCTCTCTCTCTCTCTCTCTCTCTCTCTCTCTCTCTCTCTCTCTCTCTCTCTCTCTCTCTCTCATACATACACAAACACATAGGTATCCTTAGCTAGTAGACATTTCTGTATTGTTTTCTAGGGCATATATATATGCCATGGACCACCAATTGTCCTTGAGGGGCTGTGGCTCTCTCTCTCAACATCACAAAATAAAGCTTTTGCGACTGGTCGGGACTACCTAACTAGCTCATGTATCATGCATGTATGGGTGTGTGTGTGTGATGCACAAGATCCTTATGAGATGTTTTGTACCATAGACGCAGGATGAAGCTGCATTTGTGCTGTGCCAATGTGTGTGCACGGAAGTCTTCGGATGGGCTCAAACTCAACTAGTCATACCTCGTATATATCCAGATCGATACGCTGGGTACCTGAAGCTCATGGTCTAACTCGCCAACTGCAGCCAGATTAGCACTTGTTTGGGGTAAGAAATTAATCAACTTCATATGTGTATTCATCAATTATTATATTTCAAGCGAAAGAGTGAGATAAACAAATGTATCATTTTCTTGAAAAAATATATTTATAGGCCATGTGTTTCGTCAATTTCCTGAAAATTTTGATTCCTATGAAGTAAAATTCATGCATGGATGGTCTTTGCAAAGAGGGAAGCTTTAGCTAGGGTGTGGGGGTGACGGCTCTTTAACTTGAAGGTGAAAGACTGAAAGGTAAGCTAATAGGGGACCTCTCCAGGATATTCGCTTGATTTATCGAAATTTCTATTCCCTCCGTCGATACTTGCCGTTCGTCCTCATAATATTAACCCTCCTGAACCTCTCGTTAATCAGTAAAATGTTTCATAATATTAGCCCTCCTCACCTTCCATCACCATTAGTGAGGGTACCAAATGTAATTTGCCGTAGAAAATCGGATGAAGAAAAACTCACCAGCTTCTGAGCTAGCGGGCCCCTGTGAACCATGGCCCAAGCCTGCCAATACCGTTGCGGTTGGTGCGATTTCTGCTGCACAGTACACCCTGCCTCCTCCTGGGCCATCACATGCCCCACGTCTCTCCGTGTGTGTCTCTCTCCCACGAATTTTTATTACACTCAGCCTTAATATCTTTTTAGATAAAAGAAAATCTATTAATCAAGTAAATTAAAATATCTCAGCTTCTACATCTTCTGATGCATTTAGCTAGCCGTCCATTATATTGATTTTCACTATGCATATGACTGCGTCTGGCACATAGGACCGTGACCAAATCATCGAACAAATGGTATGAATATGGTAAAAAGTTCATCTCAATAGCACAACCTAATGCTAAATTTCCACCTATGTTTGACGAAAAGCTCAATTGTCAGCTCAACCTTAATATTGGTGAGTATGTTTTGTCATGGAAATAATTCGAGTAAACATTTGTCCAACATGTCGTCATCACGTGGAAAAAAAGAAGAGGGGCAAGCCGCAGCCTCTCTTCCAATTACGCTGCACGGCTGGACCTCGCCCCCTGCATGCTCTATCTCACAGTTGCATCTTGCATGGCTGGCAGAGGAGAACATGAAGCCATTGCTGTTAATACTTCCTATACAGCCGCTGCCCGTGCTGTGCTGCAGCTGGGTAGGGCTGAAAACGGAACGGGAGATTCCCGTCCCGTCCCGGTGCCGTTTCCATTTTTACCCGACCGTTTCCGTATTTGCGGTAGAAAAACAGGAACGGGACGGGACACGGGGCTGTCGTCGCAGGAACGGTATCGAAAACGATTTCGCTCTCCTCCCGTCCGTATCTTCGGTCTTCCGTATGGTGCCGGGATATTCCCGCTTAAGCTCCCGTTTTCAGCCTATACGGGATGAAAGCCTGCCACTACCATTCGTCAAGCAGTAAAGGCCCAATAAACAATAACCCAGGTGAAGTGAAACGCTAGGCCCACGCTCCTTGTTGATCAGCCGCCCATTACCATGCTCTTGGGCAGTTGTTTTTTTTCCCCCTTTTTCTTGTTACATTTTCTCATAGCAGTTCTTTATTTATCTTTTGCCTAATTATATTATATTGATACAAAATCAGGTCACGTATGAAGAAAAGAAATTATGTCATTTTATATAAGTCTTGTCCAAATAATTATACTAAGTGAAATGTTTTGTGGGCTTATTGTATCAATCGATGTTTGTGAAAATTTAGATGTATGATGCCATGGTCCGTTTTGTACTACCGGTTACCGCACCGTTACCGTTATTTCCCGTTCGTATTTGTTCGTTTTCGACAACCGATTATGACCCGTTCGTTTTCATTCCCGCCTTTCCCGTTTTCGTTTCCGTCCTATCAAAGAAATGTGAAAGTGAAAACGAACGATTAGGTGTTTTCCCGACCATTCCCGTCCGTTTTCACCCCTACAGCTGGGATATGCAAAGAGGTCGGGAGCCCAGAACAGTGGTACAGCTGGGATGTGCGGGGCTTGGAGATGGCAAGCTGGCGCCGCATCCTCTCGTTCAATTGATTGGCTGTCGATCTGTTGCATCTCAAGCACCTGCCTCCATTTGGACGACCACACTGGCATCAGTCCTGTTCATTTGTTTGCCTGCACATATAACTCCGCTACTGTTCAGTTGAGGCAATCAGGCCGTCCTCTGTCCTAACTTGATTTTCAGGCCTGTGTCTTCCGTATGGTCGTCCCCGTGACTGTTGCTAACATAAGCTAGTACTGCGGTAAGTGGCTGGAAATTGGAGTTGCAACTTGTAAACACAAAACAGAAGACCGTGTTTTTCCCTTAACAGCAGGCGTGGTGGCCGTTCAGGTGTTCCTATGGAGCCTCCTTCACCCTTCAGAACTCTTGCGTGTTTGCCATGATCAGTCCCTCGTCTCGCCTGTTCCGATTCACATGAACGGTGCGAACATCTTATGTGGACCGACCCGCCGTCGCATGCCAGGTGCCTGTCAGCAACGACAGTGCTACACAAGTGGAGCAGGCGGGAACGGAAGATGGGCCTCGCACCAGCCGCCGAGCAAGGAAGCCCAACTCGCGAGTCAATGGGCCGGATTGGGTAGATCGTTAGGCCTAATGGCTAGTGGTCGAGAAGGCGTGAGCGGCTTGTGCTCCGCTGCTACTTAGTCGCGCCGTGCGTGAGGGAGAAGCAATCAATCATTCTGTAACAAACACATTCCTGTGAACAATTCGTCTCTGCTCTTCTCCGGAGCAGAGCTCAATCCTATCCTTGCTGCTTGCATCGTGAGCAAGCTGCTAACATCCTGGTATCAGAGACGATCGATCCTCAGATCTGGAGGTTACCCACCATTTCTTCACTCGCAAGGCTAAGATGGCGGGCGCCATGGAACCCAACCTCAAGCTGGCGCTGGAGGCGCAGACGAAGGCGATCTTCACCGAGCTCGACAAGCGCTTCGAAGCGCGTGACGAGAAGTGGGAGAAGCGGTTTGCGGCTCTGGAGTCTGCGGCGGCATCTTCGTCCTCGACACCGGCTACTTCCACCGAGCATGCCGACCCCGAGGCCGTCAAGCTGGAGATCGACGCCGCCGTAGCCGTGCACATGGCGGCCCTGGAGGAGATGGTGGCGGAGCGGCTGGATCAGTACGAGGCCTCCGCTACAACCCGCGTCGCTGCGCTGGAGTCCGCGGCGGCGGCGTTCGAGTCGTGGCGGCCGCGCATCGAGTCCGCCGTCGACAGCATCAAGGACTCCGTCGACGTCGTCAAGACGGAGCCAAGTACCACACGTCCGTGGGCCGTGAAGCGCGAGATGCGTTCTTCCCCAAGCACGGCTTCACTGGCGACTACGGTTCGGCATCCGCGCGCCCATCTGCCGGAGTTCATGCCGATGGCCCTCATGGGCACCGCGTCGAACAACACAGTCGGGAGTCTGGCTTTGGGCGTCCATCCGCCCAAACCCACCTCCCGCACAATGGTACGCCTGATTCCGATCCTCCCAAGTACTCCCGATTGTTTGGTTCTCCTCATGACACTTTTGGCGGTCGCGGTAGTTCATCCTCGGGATATATGGGTAAATTGCCTAAAATGAATTTCCCAAAGTTTGATGGTGATAACCCTAGGCTCTGGATCCGTCGCAGTGAGGATTACTTCCAAATGTACTCGGTCGATCAGTCCATGTGGATTATGGTATCTGCTATGCATTTCGTTGATTCAGCAGCTCGTTGGTTGCAGTCGGTAGAACACCGTCTTAAAAACATCTCGTGGGTAGAGTTTGGTAAAATGGTGCTGGATAGGTTTGGAAGGATGAACATGAACTCCTGCTTTGACAAATGTTCACAGTTAAGCAGTCCGGTTCAGTGTCTGAATATGTTACCCAGTTCACTGAATTAGTTGACCAGATCTCAGCCTATGAACCAAATAACAATCCCCTTTACTACTCCATGAAGTTCGTTGACGGATTACGCACTGATATTAAAGCTGCTGTTACTATTCAGCGCCCAAAAGATCTGGATACTGCTTGTTTGCTTGCAAAATTGCAGGAGGAAGTCTCTCCATCAAGCCACAAGCGTGACTCCTACAAGAATGATTATTCAACTGGGCAGAAGACAAGCTCAAGAGCTTATTATGCACTCCCTTCTCCTCCTACTGATAAGCAAGAGAAGCAATATCAGCACGCTCGCCATGATGATAAGAAGCCTGCTGAAGCTCCTCGACTCAAGAGTATGATGACAAGCTCAGTTCCTTGCGTGCATATCGTCGCTCTAAGGGTTTGTGTGATAAATGTGCAGAGAAGTGGGTGTATGGCCACCGTTGTTCTCCTATTGTTCAACTTCATGTGTTGCAGGAAGTTCTGGATCTGTTCCATGTGGATGTTCCTGAAGAACAACCGTGTGGATCTTCTGATTTGCCACAGGAGCAGTTATTCATGGTACTTTCTCATGCTGCTGTCTCTGGTGTTGAAGCTCCTAAGACAATGAAGCTACTGGGGCATATTCAAGGCCATGATATCACTGTCTTAGTTGACTCTGGAAGTTCTCACACATTTATCAGCTCTGCTTTAGCTGCATCTCTTACTTCTGTTTCTACATTGTGTAAGTCAATTCCTGTGCAAGTTGCTGATGGAAGTCTCCTTCACTGTACAAAAGAAATTCACCAAGCTCCCTGGTCAGTACAAGGTTGTGAGTTCCAATCTAATCTAAAAGTGCTGCCATTATCATCATTTGATATGATCCTCGGCATGGACTGGTTGGAATTATATAGTCCCATGAAGATCCACTGCCATTATCATCATTATATAGTTCCCTCGCGCTCCTGCTTGGGGACAAGCAGGATTCCAAGGGGAGGGGGATGTCAGCAACGACAGTGCTACACAAGTGGAGCAGGCGGGAACGGAAGATGGGCCTCGCACCAGCCGCCGAGCAAGGAAGCCCAACTCGCGAGTCAATGGGCCGGATTGGGTAGATCGTTAGGCCTAATGGCTAGTGGTCGAGAAGGCGTGAGCGGCTTGTGCTCCGCTGCTACTTAGTCGCGCCGTGCGTGAGGGAGAAGCAATCAATCATTCTGTAACAAACACATTCCTGTGAACAATTCGTCTCTGCTCTTCTCCGGAGCAGAGCTCAATCCTATCCTTGCTGCTTGCATCGTGAGCAAGCTGCTAACAGTGCCGCGCGCGGCCTAATCCCTCTCTAAACACGGATACTACAAAGCAGGTGCTCCATGCTTTGCCTGTCGATGCCTATCACCCCACCGGATAGGAATATCCCGGTTGTCGATCACCTTGTCATCTGATGAAACCTTTTGTTCTTGTAATCCTGCAATCTGCTGAAACTCAAATCCTGCCATCCTGACGTGCACTCAAAGATAGTACTACTACATTATAAAAGAATCTGAATGGCGCATGAATGCATTGCATTGTGTAGGAGACGGTGGGGTGCTTGTCGCCGGCGCAGCGGGGAGGCGGTGAACATTGCGGCGGAGGCGTCGTTGTTTCGGTTGCCAACTGAAACAAACAGGTTTAGAGACTTGCAGGCCGACCGATTTCTGAAGAAGATAGACACCACGCATGCTAATTCAGCCCTTTTTACTATGGGCCTTTGCATTTATACCAGGCCAGGCTCAATTTGGGAGCCCAGATATGCCAGTCTGGGCCCTTAAGACCACGTGAGTATACATTGACAGGACATGTCCGATCTTCGTCTCCACAACCACAACACTTGCGCCGTCCATCTCTGATCCCTCGCATCAGCTCCTCCTGAAGAAATTCCTTGACGAGCACCTCGCTTCCTCCCTAGTAGTAGTAGTAACCAAGGAATCGAACCCTCGAATTCTCTGACGGCATAAAGAGCAAGCATACGTGGCAACATATTCCCGCCTTCACAAGTGCGCTGGGAATCTGACGCTCGGCCGTGTCCGCCCCCATCACCGGCAGCGTAAAAAAATTCGTGGCTATCCGAACCACACATTTCTTTAAGATAATGGAAAAAAGAATACCTGACCTGGACCAGGCTACAATCGCTTATTGCAACACTTGCATCTGCGACAATAGAGTTCAAAACCACCACACATGCATCTCTGTTACATGCCTCCTGAAGCGGCTTGCAGCAGCAGCAGCCAGCGGCTTCTGGATAAGGAATGGATTCAATTCTCTCCTCGCAGCTAAGCTACCGGTAGCTTGCTTGGGAGACATCTGCGATTGCATGGATGTGATGGATCCCGGAAAGTGATGCGTTAATTGTACTAATAGAGTGTTACTGGTACTGATGAGTGTCTGCCACCTCTTGTTTTGCTGCCATATGTTCGAGCAAGTTGAAAACGGGGTGCTGATCTGCTCGTGTGAATCTTTTTATCTGGTATAATGTGCTTTATCGAATCACCGCAAGTGGATACGTGTTTTGTAATTAATGCATGCAGCATCTTCTCGAGGTTTACAGATAGAGAGTAGCTTGTCAATATTCTAAGCATATAGTAGTTCGCACCCTATCCCATTACCGGAAAAAGTTACAAACATCTTTTACCTTGCAATTATTAACACTAGAATAATACTGAAACATTCAATGAACATGAAAACATTTCAGAGGCCGAAGCATTCACAGAGCATGAAAGCGTTTCAAAAGGAACATGAAGACATTTCAGAAGAATGACTGAACCATTTCACTGAACATGCAAAGCGTTTCTGAAGAAAGGCTGAAGTTTAACATGGTCTTCTGAAACGGACTACCGACAACAAAGAACATAAATCGACTTTTTATTTATTTATTTTGGATGGATGGATCAGAAGGAAATACCTGTCAACTAGATATTTCAAAAGACATAGGCAGTGACACTTCATCGTGTGTCACCCCACTTTTTGTAAACTGCCGTGATCTTGTGAGAGCAACTTCAGCAGTAAGCAAGTATTTCTTCCTTTTCAATATTCCCATTCAGTTTCTCTCAGCTTTTCTGGATATAATCATATATATTGGTTCCAGTACTTGGCTCCGAGAGATGTAGTTCTTGCAGAGTTTCAGTGTTTCTGAAGCCCTGACAAACAGCTCATAGTACTTGTGTTCCTTCAAAAGCATCAACTTTTCCTCTTAAACCGAACTTTGCGTTGAGATCTGATTCCAGCTACGCACCGCATTCGGTTGTCAGGGAATGGTTTGGTTACCTTCAGTATCGCGTCAAAGAATTTTCATTCGTCCATGAAACACGCCTGTTGTAGAAAGGGCAAAGCAGGGAATATCAGGAAAAAGGATGGGTGAAAGTCGTTAACAAGAAAGTAT
The DNA here is from genome assembly GCA_012490785.1 of Eragrostis nindensis. Taxonomy (NCBI): domain Eukaryota; kingdom Viridiplantae; phylum Streptophyta; class Magnoliopsida; order Poales; family Poaceae; genus Eragrostis; species Eragrostis nindensis. The sequence goes on along the minus strand of JAAXCT010002568.1, from coordinate 55,890 downwards.
TAATAACTTTATCCCTATCCCCAGAGCAGAAAAAGAGAAACATTGTTCTTTCCCCCCGTCTAAGTACTTTCTTCTATGACAAAATAAAAATAAAAATCAGGACAATTCTGAATTCTCGCATCAGTACTCACAATGGAAGTTCTGTTCAATCATGCTTCTTTCCTTAACAAGTTAACATCCTTTAACAAGGACCAACCTTCTCCATTACCTCACAATGGAAGTTCTGGTGAATCCAGTTACATCACTGCACTGATGTCGTTTGGTTTGTAAATGACTAGCACCGAACTAAACTTATTCTCTCTTTTTCTTTACGTAAAGCAGGAGCTTAAACAAGGCCCTCTACAAGCACACAATCACCGGACCAGCTGCAACGACAGTATATTTATCAAGTCTTTTCCACAGCTTTCCTTGTCACAGAACCATTCGTACACCTATAAACAGTCCAAGTCTCATCATTTCGATTCAAATTAATGGGCCGTCGACAAAACCCGTATCCCATTACAGACTTAGCGGAATCACCACCTCAAAGGGAAGTTTTAAGTGAGTGAAGGACAATGATTATGGTGAGCAATATGCAATTAGACATCAATGGCTGTTACTTAAAGTTGACAAAAGCATAATTCTCGCATTTAAAAGATCGTCGATAAAGTCGGACTCCATTGCGAGTTATCTGAATATAAATATCTAACTGACGAAACATTGAACGGGAGCCATGGGACAGGGTCCGTGATTAAATCAAATCGAGACAGGGCGACACTGGGTCAAAAGAGCAGTTTTGGATATAAATTGCCGCATTAGTGGGCATAATGAGGACAAGTCCATAGCCGAAAGAATTGGCAGCTGAACGTATTATAATCGGATAATTTTTAATCAGGGCTGGCACTGTTCTTTAACAGTTCGACCATTGATCACTGTATCTGAAACTTCCAATATATGTTCAGGTAAGAGTGGACTACTGTTCGACCAGAAAGCAACAACATTTTCGCCCCACTAATTCACGGCGCCGCTTGTCAACTTGTCACTGCGATTACGTGTAGCGCATTTCCTGGTCTAAGCACTATAGGTCATCTTGTGAATTGTTATCCATCTCATGCTAGTTTGGCCACTAGAGTAAGAACTAATCTAACATCGACTTGTCAACTCAAATGCTAGTGTGCAACAAGAGACCAGCTAGATGCCCTCAGCAAAGCATTATTGCTGTATCAATATTGTTCTTCGTTCGAATGCTGGAATAAGCATATGTGCAACACGGCAGTATTCAGAAACCGACAGACATTATCGAATTACATGCACACTGAAAGCAGGATGAAGAATTCTGAAGAATTCCTCTGAAAGCTACAGATCGACTAGGGGAAGAGCACATGCAAGATGCAACAGTGGTGCACGCTGTGTGTACAAAAGCTTGGGCAGAATAAGAACAAGGCATAATATCATTGAGGGCATGAGCTTTGGAACTCGCTCCATGGGGAACCAGAAGAGAAGAAGATTTTTTATCAGAATATTTCAGGAACTTCTCTTTTCCCAACCTTCAGACACTGCTCCTGATGTCTGCACCGCTACTCAGTTAGCAGAATTTTAGTAAAGAGAAATCAGTGACTGAACACTAAATAAAGCATGCACTTAAAATATACACTTGTCGCCTGCACTTGACACATGCAGAGGCAGTGTCATTGAGTGAGTGATCAGAAGTCGAAATCCAAAGGGGGGAAAATAGAGACACTTCTCATGTCTGATTCAGACCATTGTTCATCTCTTCTGCCAAACTTGTTTGAATTGCAGGAGCACGAACTGGGGTCACTGAAAATAAAAAAGATGACCTGGATAGATTATTCACTCCTGCTGGCCTTCATGTCTGTCATGATGCGCAAAAAAAGCTCGCTATGAACATCATTGTGCAGCTCATCTGCCTACAGCAAACGTGATTAAGCAGGTTGACTAGCGCTAGTATCATTTCAGGTTTTAACATCACCCAATTCGTGATTAAGCAGCACTAGTTATCCATTGCTGATGTGGCAGAACAGGTGTACCGGGCCAGGCAGCCAGCAGCTGTTCCCTTGGCCCTTGCCTCTCAGCTCACCGGGGCCCCGTTCCTCCCAGTCTCCCACAATTCAAGCATTGATACGAGGGGCAAAGGCAAGAAGAGATACCGTTCCCTTCCCTACTCCCAAACGGCCATAAACTACTGCACCGTGCCCCGGTAGGCAAGTGTCTGCGGCAGCGCGAGAATAAAAGCAGAGGCAGAGGCACTCGAGTGTCCAACCCCAGTGAGCAAGCAAGCCAGGCAGGCATTTTTCCTTGCCGCAGCAGCACAAGCCGGCAGCAAGCTAGACAGAGGCGTGCACGCCGTGGCCGGAACATCTTCTCCCAGGCCAAGGTTGAGGTTAACCTTCCGAGAGGCCAGAGCTTCTCCAAGCTTGCGACACACTCTTCGTTCTCGTGCGAAACTTGTACTATAAGTTGGTGAGCGAGCGAGGCGGCCATGTCGGTGTCTTCTTCTCTGTCGTCGTTCCTGCTGTGCTGCTTCTACCCCGGCGGCGGCCACCGCCACGGGCACCGCAGCGGCGCGTACTATTACAGCACGCACCCGACGGGCACCAGCACCTTGTACTACCACGACGGGGGGCTCGGCGGCCGCAGGATGGGCCGGAGCAAGCCGCTGTCGTTGCAGGTACATCTGCTCTCTGTTTCTTCAGCTTGCTCTGTTCTTTCTGTTCGACAGATACGCCGCATGTGAACGAAGAGTATATACGCAAGTACAGCAACTTGCGTTTTTGCGGTTGCGACTAGACATGTTCGGATGAACTTTCTGTCCGCCACCACAATTTTCGTACTGTAGATTTTAGCCTTTTTATATAAAGTTAATTAATTAACGTACTAGCATAGAATAGGAGGAATAATCTGCATGCTCGCGGTTGCATAACAAAGTTTTTGCAGCAGTAGTAGTATAATCCTTGGTCACGCACGCGGGCGTTGCTGTTAAAAACAGCAGCAACCTCATGCATGCGTCCTAAAAAGAAAGCGAGAAAGCCAGAAAGGAAGGAAGGACAAAAGTTTTCCTCGGTTGCAGCGAGCGAGTGAGCGAGCGCCAGTGTCGAAACCAGTAAAATATTCGAAATATTCACCCCGGTGCGGCGTGCTGTAAAAAACTGCTAAAGAACTGAATGAACAATAATCTTTTCATTTTGTTGTTTTCATCTACTACTAGAGAAGTTCAGGACATGAACTGAGGAACTAGTTGTTTCTAATCAGACGGTGGAGCTGAAGGTGCGGATGTGCTGCTCGGGGTGCGAGCGCGTGGTGAAGCACGCGCTGTCGAAGCTCCGGGGCGTGGACTCGGTGGAGGTGGACGTGGAGATGGAGAAGGTGACGGTGACGGGCTACGTGGAGCGGCACCGGGTGCTCAAGGAGGTGCGCCGCGCCGGGAAGAAGGCCGAGTTCTGGCCCAACCCTGACCTGCCGCTGCATTTCACCTCCGCCAAGGACTACTTCCACGACGAGGAGTCCTACCGCCGCACCTACAACTACTATCGCCACGGATACAACGGCGACAAGCACGGACACCTCCCGGAGCCCCAGCGAGGAGCCGACCCCGTCGCCAACATGTTCAACGACGACGACGTCAACGCATGCTCCATCATGTAATATATACATACTCTTGTTGGTGTTGTATGTTGTTGTTATTGTTGTGATCCGATCGATAGATGATCAAACCGATCGATGCCATGGCACGCACGCATGTGTCCTCCTCTGAAAAAAAAAAAATCGATCGATTGATCCCGCGGGGGTGACGAGCTGGTGGCCGGCGACCAGCGTGATCATTGCGTGTTCTCCCTTGTGCTCGGTGCACTGCCCGGCCCGGCGTGTCGTAGTAATCGTAGCAGGGTCAAGTCACACACAGCAAGTGTCCTCTTGCATGTAACAGGATCCATGGATTTTTATTAAAGTTGCAATGTCAATTGAGTAGCAATGCCTTTACAGGTTGGTTGGTTACACGAACAAGGGGTGTCTGTCTGTCTCTCTATCCACTCCATGGCCCGAGAGCGCCATGCGTGCCCTTGGTGTTCCTCCACTGTTCAGACCAGCCAATGGGATGCCAAGGCATCTTCCTAGCCATAGCCTGCTACAGCGAAAGGCGTGCGCCTTTTACCTCTGCCCTCGCGCGCGAGTAGAGTATAGGTGTGGCGAAAGGCGTGCGCTAGTTTTGGCCGCTGGCTATTGTGGCTGCTCTGCTACCGCCGGTTAAACATTGAGTAATGTCGTTTTCCTGCAATGGAAGATGGTTGGTATGCAGCTGGGTGCCGCGCAAAGGCTCGGAAGGCTAGTGTTCTTCAAGTCCGGGATGATTGCATTTTACCCACTGCGCCGCAGTGCAGCCGCCAGCAATAGTAGCCTGCAATACTCTAATGCATAACATAATTCAGGTTTATTGGTGATAGTTACTCAAATAGAAAAAAAAACTAAACAGGTCACTCGGACCCAAATACTAAGTTCCAAAGTGTAAATTACTACTCAGTTCTCCTCGAAAAAAAATATATTACTACTCCGTTTCTTTGGTTCCGACGTGCTACCTCAGTCCCACAATATATTAGTATGATTTTTGGGTTTGATCAAAGTCATAATTTTTTCCACTTTGACTTTTAATAATAAAAAAATCATAACGTTTCACCAAGTATAAATAATGTTGTTAGAACCATCATGAAATCAATTATCATAACATGGAACGTTTTATATTTTAAATAATTTACTTTTATAGACACTGATAGTTAAACTTGAAAAAAAAAACCAAACCCAAAAAGGCTTACATTATGGACGGATGGAGTAAGAAAAGTAGAAAGTGAATAAGCAGCGAGCTCTGTCTTGGCCCGGTGGACTATCCATCACAAAGCCCTGCCCAGCAGGACCAAGGACAGACCGTTTAAAAGGCCCACCCATAATTCCGTCACCCTCCGTTGGAAAACAAGCCCGGCCCATCGACTATAGCTTCACCCAGTCCACGACTAGGAAAAAAAAAAGCCCTGCAGTGGTCAGCTGAAACCTATAGGCTACAGATATTCAAAGGCTGGAGAAAAGAAATCCCCCATCTGAAAGTTATTTAGTATGTGAGAAAAGGAATGGGTAGTTTTTTATCAAACTACATAAAGCAGGCACCTGTCTCAGCTTGACAGGTCAGACCAGGGCGTCAGGCACCGAAATTCAGGGAACCTTAAGAATTCAGAGAACCTTGAGAACAGGTTGGCTGGTTGGTTGACAGCCGAGGGGAATGGCGAGGTATAAACAAGCACATCTTGGTCTCTCTAGGTAGTACACAAGTCTGTTCGGAGGCTTCTACTCTGACTAGTTCGGTGCATTTTTTTTTTCCATCCAAACCAACTGCCATTCCCGCGCCGGTGCGTCGTTCCGCGAGTTGTTCTGAAGTCTGTCTGTACACCATACACATTTTTCACGGCACGCAGCCAAGGCAAGGCAATTGTTCAGAGTGCCAGGGACAAGCCTTCACGAACAAAAACATATCACCGTCGAGACAATTTCAAGTGACAAGCATTCACAAACAAAACATATCACCGCACTCTCGGGTGCCGGCAGAAATCATGAGGGGCGAATTGATTGTCACGACGGGCCCTTGCCGGAACGATCAGTCGGCGTCTACGGGCAAGCACCCGTGCGCGGACAGATTCAGATGCTTGCGCTTTGTGCCACTGTGTGTAGTCACCTGTTGGACAGCAACATATGTGGGACCCCGCCTAATCCCCCGGGAAAACCGCATATCGAAATCCATTATCCGCCATTCGGCAGTCCCACAGACGAAGGGACATTGCTGAAATTTATACTACCTCCAGTGTAAATTCTTTGTCCTAAACGTCATCAAAATAAAAATGGAGGGAGTATCAGACTAGGAGTACTACTGTGTTACAATTATTTTGGATTAGGATGATATTCTTTGCATAACGTGAACACCATTTAAACATCTTTTTTAAGAAAACAGGAGGGGCAAGCGATCTTTGTAACTTTCAGAACGGTCATGAAGGCAGGAAGAAAAACAGAAGGAAAAATACAAAAGCGTTCATGCATTCTATTTAGCACAATAAGCAGCAGCTTATGCTCCCTGTACTAACCTTCGGACAGTTCATGTGCATTCTATTTAGCAATTGTACACTCTGCGGTTGTACATTCCTGAACATGCGATGTATGCTAATTGTCCTACGACTTGCCAATCTGCAATTAGCGTCGCTTGCTTAGAAAGATGATACTGGACAGGCTCGCTCCACCTGTGGATCATAGGAATCGAAACTGTTTATCCTCACGGACAAACGTACAGTACCGCCCACCGAACGAAGAAAACAACGCAAAGGTGGCTGTACTGAAACAGACAAATGCACGGGGCAATTCTTTAGTATTTACGACAGTACTATGCGGTTTTGCTAAAATCCGATGCTGCTATCGGGGTGTTCGGTTGGAGGATGCAGTTGCAGTTGTAGTTTAAATAGTGAGAGAGAACACTGTAGCAGAGGAATCTCGCACTGTAGCAATCTAGTGGACTGTAGCAGCAGCAGCCGGCTGCTTTGCCGCACGCCGAACGCGCCCCATATGTACTAGTACTACTTAGTACTTTGCAAATGAAAAAGGAAAGAAATGCTAGAAGCGCCTGCTCGTAAACGTCCATACAGACCATGGCACCCAACAAAAGCACAGAGCCAGATAAAAACAAGAGCCTTGCAGCAGTTGAAATATCACTATCTGAACGTGCTTTGAGCTCCAAAATTTGGAACCATGCGTTTGTAATGATGGAGATAACGGCCGGCCTCCAGTAATCAAGGAAAAATAATGCCAAACACATTTCTGAACTTACTTGCTGCTCCTTTACATTTTGAATCCGACTGCCATGCATGGATAAACCTTAAATTAGCTCTTTCATCTTCCTTGATTCATGGATCCATACCGACTCCAGCTTGGAACAATGAAACTCCCCCTTTCATGTCAACGCAACCAGCTCAACGCTCAATAGGACACACAAGAAGGCAGTACTACGTGATTACATAGCCTTTGTACGTTAACGTAGCAGCTATGCACCGGCTAATTCGATTGCACCTAACTTATTCTCTTGCTAGCCGCTAATTGGACAGTGATTAGAGCCTCCCCTGTTCGTTTGATGAGCCAACGAAGTGGGTTGCCACAATTACGCCTTTTCTTATCAAACAATCAGGCAATGCCATAGCTAGTACCGTTTACGAACCGATAGAGCAGCATGAGTGCAACGGTGTTGGTCAAAGTCGCATATATAGTGTGGCATATATAATTGCGTGATTGCACAATTACGTGAACCTAACCCACTAATCATATGCACAATCGATCTTTCAGAGAGAGGGATAAGGCCCCCTTTGTTTGAGCTTTTGATTCTAAGAATCCAGCTTTTGGATTGTGATTTTTAGAATCTGAGATTGTGAAATCTGTATGACAAAATCTGGAAGGTGTTTGTTTGTCTGGATTCCACAATCCAGCTTATGAATCATCTCAGTCACTTACAGTGGGGTCACAGTGGCAAATAGGTAAATATATGTGCCACAATCCAGCAAAAGCTAGCCCAGAACAGATTGTGGATTCTGCCTCGGATTCTGAACCAGACTATAGAATCCAGACTCAAAATCTAACCCTTTGTTCCAGCTTCTGCTTTTAGAATCCAGAATCCATAATCATAAGCACAAACAAAGGGGGCCTATGATGAGAAGAAACGCAAGTTGGCCATCTTTGTCGGAGCGACTTGTTGTTGTTTGCATCCTTCTTGTTGTCAAAAGGAGAACAAAGGGGTATCAGCCAACCTGTGCTCCCTGAACCTGAGCTCTTGTCCCCTTTGCTTTTATAAAAAAGTAGCAATACTACCACTGTGATAATGCTTTTAAAGCTAATTCCCGTGTTATCATGAGACCTGGCATGAAAAACCTGTGATCATTTTCTCGAAACTCACTAGCAGGGAGCAAAAGGAAAGAGAAGATTTGCTTTATCTCAGAACGTTTCAATTCTACACCTACAGTACATGTGTGCATCTGCGTACTGGTACTGGGAAGCGTCTTCTGAAAATTTCAACATGTGCGCCTCTTTCTCTTTGGGCCTCCTGTTGTCACGTACTCACGTCTCGTCAGTTCACCACTTGCCTGCCTGACAAAATATTTAGTGCACCTGTCATAGGTTTTCCTCTGTTAAATGGATCACGAATTCATCAATTGCTCGGATTCAGTTTCGACTCTCTACATGTGCGTCTCCTGTCGCACAAAGTTTGCACAACTGGTTCGGTAAGTGTAAGCTTTTCAGATCCTATGCAGGATCGATGCAGCAAAAATTTTCTACTGTCGTTTCCTCCAAAAAAAAAAAAAACTCCTGTAGCAGTCATAAAAGAGGAAATTTTTGAATTTGCTTCGTTTGGTGAACCCAGATACAGCGGCAGCAGCAGACTTGCTAGGGTTGAGAAGTTCAGATCATCTGCTGCGTGCAGACCGCGGCGCACGTAATCTGCTGCGTTTGCTTGCTGCAGTAGCAAAGGTGAACAGCTCGAGATGAGAATTTAAGCTTTTTTCTCTGCCTCCCTGAATCGAGACCGTGCATCAATTCCACGTTCAGTTAATCACCTTACGACATTAGCACGGTCATTGATCACAGCCGTTTCTTTGCCAGTGTACTAAGCATATTTGTAAGCAGTTCAGAGGATGAAGGGAACAAACAAGTCCACTGCTCTCGAGGATCTGAAAGACAAGTGTGGTTTCTTGCAAGCGAACAAATGTAAATTTAGCATCTCGGCCTATCATATGCTTAAGTGCAAATTTCTGTAGCATCTTGAACTTACCAACGAAAATAACTGAATTCATGTAGCATCCAAACAAAGAATTCTTTCGTGTCACACAAAAAAGGGGGCGAAAGGGTCCATCCAAATCTCCTCCTTGCAGTTGCTAACGCACGAACTCCTGCCGCTAAATCTCCCAAGCGAGCATTAATTAATCCCACCGCCTCTAAGCGCACTACCACTATAATACTCCAAGCTGAATTACAATTAGACATCACGCACGAAATCGCGAGTCCACGGACTCCCAATCCCCACTTCATAAGATTCCTGTCTCGTCGGCTTCTCCTCTCCCCCCTCGTCCAACCTTCGCAGCTCCCACTCCACCAGGCCTCGCCACCGATTCAGACCCCGCCATTGATGGACTACGAGCGCATCCACGAGCCGCTTCCTCGTCAGGTCAGCATCCCGCAAGCGATCCCCGTCTGATTTGCTTTCCGAGGGCTCCATTTTTGGATCTTGCTTGTGTGCTCGTCTTGATACCGTGTTGGGTCCTCGCGAGATCGATCGGACCCTTGCATTGACACCGATGATCTCATGCGAATTTTTGGCCGTTAGGACAGATTCCTTGCAGCGCTTGTCTCCTTCCCCTCAGTTCTTCTTTCCAATTCTGCTGGTGCTTTGGTACTTGTGCGGCTAAATTCGACGCGCATTTCGCTGAATAGTTGCACTTTGGTCCTGCAATTTGATGCTACTCTGTCACTGTTCTTAATTTGGTGTTGCTTTCTGTGCCGTAGCTTTCAATGGCTGCCGGGGTGTAGGTGGGATTGGGATGGGTCGGACGTTTCCTTGCACCCTTCACTAAAAAGCTACTCCCTGCCGGTGCGATTCGACGTTATTTGGTTCATATTTACCAGTTCGATTCTTCGTCCATCCCTTTTCATCTATCAGCTTCACTAATTCTTCCTTCTGCTCTCTGCTCCAGTCGGCTGGATTCTCCCCAGCTAAGCTACGAGCGATGCTTCGCGGAGTAGAAAAGCAGCAGCGCAACGGCGACGACACGTCACCTGACGCCAACGACTCCGGCGAGCTTGACGACCGGAGTAAGTCACCCCAGCCTTACCAAACATCAAAGTGTTGCGCGATTGAATCGTCCCAGTTCATGGAACACTAGTTCTTAGACACCGATTGCATCGACAGGGAGTTTGGAATGCTCCACCTCCACAGAGATGTCGAGCAACAGTGGCAACAGGTCAAGAAACCGAGCTCCGGAAGACGACAGCTTCGACTCCGAGAGCAGCTCATCAGGGCCACCAACGGTGAAGAGGTCGGCCGTGGCTGCGTTGTTGCCGCCGTTCTCTCGGCCGACTCCCTCCAAGTGGGACGACGCTGAGAAGTGGATTTCCAGCCCGACGTCCAACCGCACTGGCCGTGTGGGTGCTGCCACCGGAACTGTGCCGAAGAAGTCAGCATTGGCATTTCCTGAACATGGAGGCCGCCCACCAGCCGTTGCTAAGGTCGTCGCTGAGGTGCCCACCAACACTGCAGCCATGGCTAAGAATTCAGATGGTAAGCAAGAACTTCGTCATGATTATGATGTTTTTTTCTACACATACGGTTACATTCTGGTTGGTGTCATCGGGATTTCAGTCAATTTTAGTATGTTTCTGACTTTGGAGGTTGAATTAGCAGTAGTATCAGTAGTATTTGTAACTTTTATGAAGGGGTGACCTAAGGATCATTTATGTTTCTAAAACAAACTATTTTTTTAGAATGTTTTGTTGGTAAGTTTGAAGTGGTGGCGCGGGTTGAATGGGTAGGATGGAGGATAGGGGACAAGTAAAGTGTAACATCATAAGTTGTTGGTGCAGAAAAGTCTGAGCCCTTTGATATTCCGCTGTTCTTTTCATCATAGCAGCTGCTACTCTTAAGAAGTACTAGTAGTAGTCGTAAGCTGTTCACTTACCACCCCTTCGATTTTATTAATTCACAAACATGACAGCTTAAGTTATCTAAAGCTGGCCACTAACGTTTATTTCCTTTGATAAAATGACTACAGAAATATTGCTAGAGGATATATTTCAGGCATACTCTTTGAAAAAAAATATATTTCAGGCATACTCCATTCACTTATCTGTTGCTAGATCCTACAATCAAATATTTTCAATTTAAAGATGTTCTGCAGAATAAAGTATCATTGGCATGTTTCTTTATTACCAGAAATAGTGTAAATTTTGTTGCAATTTCCGATGACAATTCTGGCTGTTCTCTATTTGCAGGTCTCACACAGCCTGATTTATATAAACCTGCACAAAGTGCTTCTATCATCGACGAACCAGCACCTGCTGTTAGGTCTGTCTCAATGAGAGATATGGGAACAGAAATGACTCCAATTGCCAGCCAGGAGCCTTCTAGGACAGGCACTCCTATAATCGCATCTAGTCCAACTTCCTCTCCGACGCCAACTCCACAACGTACTTCAGAATTCAGTATCAATAAAACAGATTCTAACAAGAAGGAGATGTCTGAGGAGGAGCTACAAATGAGTACTAGGCAGGAAATTATGGATCTTGGCCAGAGACTGGGAAAGACAACTATAGCCGCATGGGCAAGCAAGGAACAGAAAGCTGCTGCAAATTTGATGAATACTAATACTACAGAGGATAATGCTGTCGATATGGACAGGGAGGTTCGAGCTGCAGATTGGCAGGAGGCGGAGAAGGCAAAGTATATTGCGAGGTAAATATTGATCCTTTAGTGCTAAATGTAAATGGGTACTTTTACCATTTATATGTGATCATCTTCAGAGTATATATCATTTATTCTAGATCATCGAGAATACTCCCTGCTTTTTTATCATAAGAATATAGAGTTTGATGCAGAAATGCTAACCCTGAAGTGCTTGAAAAAATACACAAACATATAATAGTAAAATTAGTAGAGATCAGTGGTGGTATACTGGTACAGAACTGCAGTTTATAAGCTAGGTGAAATCAAAGATTGTGAATCTTTGAAATCTTAAAACCTATGCAGGTTTCAGAGGGAGGAAGTAAAGATCCAAGCTTGGGAAAATCACCAGAAAGCGAAAATTGAGGCTGAAATGAAAAGGATAGAGGTAAATCTTCTGGTACTTATTTCTTGATCCAGTACTTTTTTACTTGAGGCATATGTATGCAGTTTCCTAGTTTTAAATAACTAACAAAGCACAGGAAAGCACCATCAATCCAAGCATTATCTTTCATTTCTCAAATACCTAAATTTTCAGCTTCAGTTACTACCAATACTTTGAGGAAGGAATAGTTAGGCTGCTCAGTGTGCTGTGTCTGCACATTGGCTCTTCCACTATCTTCCTCTGGGTAGGGGCGAACATTTTATCTCATGAGTTCTTTACACTAATTCAAGTGTCTTGAAGATGATCACCAAAAAGGGGAAACAAAAACAATAGGTAGTAGTATTTAAGAGAAACTCACTGTGCAGTATCTTACGTACCTTTCTCTGAATTCAGGCCAAGTTAGAACGAAAAAAGGCACGCGAGCAGGACAGGCTCACTAACAAGCTGGCAGAAGTAAGCCACAGAGCAGAGGCGAAGAGGGAGGCCGCCGAGGTTAGGAGAAACCAAGAAGCAGCACGAACAGAAGAGCAGGCGGCGCAGATCCGAAAAAACGGTCACACGCCCTCCTCATTCTCCTGCTGGTGCTGGTGCCTGTGACTATACCTGTCTGCAAGGATCCGTGATCTTTGGGCAAGTAGAAATATTTTTCAGCAGACGACCTTGTGATGCAATGTAATGCCATTGGCTTATCTTCTCGGCAAGGAATGCAGAGTCTGTCGCCCATTTTGCTGTCTCGAACTCTCGATGCCCCCAGTACAATCGTTGCGCTGTCTCTCCATTGCGATTGTTTGGGCCAACACGACTTGCGATCTTTCTGCCAGGGACATGGGCTCTTTGCGGCAAGGCAGCGTAGCTCCGGCGCGCGGCGACGCCGCGGCGGCGGCCGGCGCAGACCCCGTGCCTGATCTGATCATGCCCATTCGCCGTTCGATGGAACGTCTCGCGGTTCATATGCAACATGGGCTCGCATCTGTTCTTTGAGCTATCAATATATGTTCATGTAGACCATTTCGGTCTACCGTAGCTTCCTCGAAAAAAATATTTAAAACTGGGCCACTTCAGAATTGGCCCATTCGCCGTGCGATCGAAGTCTCACGGATAATATCCAACATGACCTCGCATTTGCATAGGATGTCCAGTTGATATCCAACTCACGGGACCAGTTGCAGGATTCTTCTCGGGGGCCCTTTGCAAAAGTTCAAGGGAGGATCATGCCCGCATTGATTTGGACCATTTGGTCCGTTTGATCGTGCATCGGGGTCGGGGGGCTGTAGACGGACGGGACGGGAGCACGGTAGCAGCTGGGCGCGCGCGGTACGGTAGCGCCTGAATCGTTCTCGTTTGTCCTCCGATGGATCCTCTCCCCGCGCGCTATAAATGGCTACCAAATCTGGGGCGCACAGCCCCAAACCCCGACGACTCGCTCCTCCCTCCTCCCATCCCATCACACATTCCATTTCCTTTATTTCGCGTACGTATCGATGGAGACGTCGGCGGCGATGGATCCCCGCGCGGCGCCGTCGCTGTCGTCGGAGGAGAAGCGTCGGATCGAGCGGGTGGCACGGTGCGTGGCGCGTGACCGGGACGGGGACCTGACGGAGAAGCTGCTGCTGCGGCTGCTCAGCATCACGCGCAACGGCCGCCGCTGGGGGTTCCTCTCGCCGGACCACGCGCTCCACCCCTACTACCTCCAGCAGAAGGTCTCCGAGCGCTGCCGAATCCTCCGCCCGCGGCCAGCCGCCGCAGATCGGTGATCCTGGCCGGCTACCTCATGAATTGCATGCATCCTGCGGACGTATTCAGAGAGACATTTCACCAATAATGCCTGCAGCTGTTTCTGTAATTGTGCCAGATCGATTCAGAAAATGACCCCCTGTATAAATTCTTAATGGAGTAGCTCTGCTGTTTTGGAGCATTAATAACTGTGCATTTATACTTTGCATACTGACTACTATGATCTAACCAATCTTCTCATATAGCAAAAGGAAGGGAAAAAGGGGGAGAAAAACATAGTAGGACGTTTGCTGCATGTTTCTTCCAAATGCAATAGCAACATCAAATCTGCCGTTGGGGCGGGGCTGAATCGATTAACAAACTTGAATCGTTGGAGTGGGCTGGGCCGGCACGTATGTCAGCACGGGCCAAGCCGTAACCGATCCGGAAAACTCGGCGACATATCAGGTCACTTGGCATCTTCTGATCTGCAAAGAGTCCGGCACGGAAAAATCAAAATGGATTCCGACACGGAACCAGTAGTGCCACCATAAAACTTCCCAGAACCATCTTATCCCATGCCAAGATTCAAACGAGACTATATATACGAGAGATAGATATGCAGAAGATTCTCAAAAAAAAAAAAAAAAGATATGCAGAAGCAAACAGGAAACGGACGTCAACCGATGAAGAAGCCGGCGGCCACGGATCATCCCCGCGCGGCGCCGTTGCAGTCGGCTGAGGAGAAGCGGCGGATCAAGCAGGCGCGGATGGAGACGCTCGTAGACCACGCCGCGGCGCAACCGCGGGTGAAGCGGCGGCGCATCACGTTCATGCGAGACCAGGAGTACGAGAACCTCACGACTACGACTACTGATCACCGCGCCGCGCCGTCGCTGTCGTCGGAGGAGAAGCGGCATATCAAGCGAGTGGCACGGTTCGTGGCCCGGGACTCGGATGGGGACCTAACGGAGAAGTTGCTACGGCGGCTGCTCGGCATCACGCGCAACGGCCACCGATGGGGGTTCCTCGCGCCGGACCACCCGTTCCACCCCTACTACCTCAAGCACAAGCTCTACGAGAGCTGCCGCTTGCTCCGTCCCGAGCCGGCTGCCGCCGGGAACCGCTGATCTGTTCTCGTAGCCATCTTGCTCGTTCGTTGCATGCACACGTGGAGATCGATGACAGACCAGTAGCAGCCCCCAGCCAGGGATGCAAGCCTCATCATCGTGTCTATTTCTATTGAGAATACTTTTCTATTGTTGTTTTTTCCCTTCTTCTGGTAATCGTGTTTGTCAAATAAATCAAGGATGGTTCGACGACGGAAGGAACATGCAGATATGAGTTGAGAATAGCTTCGCTATGTACTAGTACAGCAATGATAACATAAAACTTCTGAATCATATTGCAGAACTGAAAATAAGATATAGCACTTCTGGCAATAACTGAGGAGTACATTGTCAAACAAGGATCAGGGATAGATAGAAAATTTTCCTTGTGCAGACTTGCATATATCACTGGAGCACCAACCTGATAATAATCCAAGTCGCTAGTGCAACTACTGGAGAAAATACCAAATGAGCTACAAATTTAACGAAGTCTTGCAGCTTGAGAGGGCTATATATTATGTAGCCCCTTGCTGTGAAACTCACTGCATCTGTTCTTCATCTGAAAGAGAGGCCTCCATCCTGCTCTTGAACACATCCGTCAGCGCCGTCTTTGAAGTGACCACGGCTCTCATCAACGCAACAGCCTGCGGGTCATTCAAACAAAACAGACGCTAGTAACTTTTTAATTACTAGCGTGATTAAGCAAGTTTAAAGAAGTTTGCTTGTCTCATTGAATTTACAAGATCTAGAAATATAAAAACAGGGATACCAAAAAAATAAAAATAAAAATCCACACACGCACCCCTCACTGAACAAGGTTACATGCGCCCCACAAAAGTGTGTCATAGACAAGACAACTTACCTCTTCTCTGTTCATTGTAACATTCATTTCTACCACATCATCCTTGTCTTTATTACACCAATGCTTCATTACCCAAACTGCAGAAGCCTGATAGATACGTAAGCATCTTCAACAAGGTAAACACGATCCTTGACAACCTGTAGTTTTTCAGAAAGCACATCATTGAGAAAATTGGGGGCATAATTGCCACTAGACTTGAATGGGAGAAGGCGCAGCTCCTTGGAGCATTGGCATCCAGTTAAGAAGCCAGCACCATGGAGATCAACTGCACTATTGTACAGATTACCGAAGCCGCTGCCAATATAAGACGAGTCTGTAGTGGACTTGATCACACAGTATAACGGATAAGTCAGTGAAGTGAATAGTAGGTCCACGAACTCATGCTTGCACTCAGCATACATGACTTTCATCTCGTGCTTGTCAAAGAAGAGCTTGACGTTCAGATGTGGTAAAGTATCAAAATCAGACTCCTTGTTGCATGGAAACTGATATTCCCGCTTAGTGCTCAGGTTCATATTGAAACGCGTAACGACGTCACTTTTGTTGGACAGAAAACATCGGAGAATATAGTCTTCGATGAAAGAGAAGCCTTTAGCATGCACAGAACCTAATTTCAAGGAGAACGAAAGCGTAATATACCATTTGACAATAATGCTTACTTGTGTTACCTGAGCCCAGCTGACGGACACCTCAACTTCATCAAGGTTTTATTCTTCCATCCAACCGCGACCTGAACTTGGAAGCAGGGATAGAGTAGTGCTTGTTGACGCCGGCTTAACAATCCAATCATCACTGATCACAAACCGTTCATTTCCCTCCAAGAAAGTTTGTTCGGAGTGTGCTTCGTAGTAAACGTGTAGAAGTCTGCCCAGGACGTGGCAACAGTAGCAGTTGGTCTGGGTATGCGCCTGTAAGCCTGTCTCCTCCTTGAAGGAGTTGTAGTGTACGCAAACATAGGAGTTTCGACAGATCCTGCGCACACGATCTCTATGGATCAAAAATAACCATGAACACAAAACATGCAAAAGAATTACATATCAACTTTGAACTTATTGAGGAGAGATTGATCATGTAAAGGCTACGCGGGGTAAGTATGAGAGGTGAATACAAACTGGAACTCGCAGGTGTGTGGAGGCCAGAGAAGCATGCCGTGGCAGGAGAGGCAGCCAGGCGAGGATGCACCCATGCAGAACTGCACGGAGAGGGGAAGCGTGAGGAAGCTGAGGAGGATGTCAGCGAAGTCGGAACCGCGTCCGCGAACAGCACGCGGTTCCGCGACCTGTCCACGGCGAGCTTGATCTTGATGCGCAGTTTTCCATAGACAGATTTTCAGGTAATTTATAATGAATCCTAGGAGATGAAGGAATTGAAGGGACATACTTCTACTCCTCTGGAGTATATATAACCAAGGAACTGCGATGCATTGGGAATTCGAGGAGTTGTAAAGGATGGCATCAGAATCTGAAGCGACCTGACTTTAAAAATCCATATTGACCGTGGCGCTCCCAGCCGCAATAGAGTGAATTGCATTGATGGTGCAACAACTTGTGTGGTGGGTGCAATTTAGTCACACAACTTGAAAATTGCTTAATTGAGCCACACAACTTGTTATATTGGTGCAAATGAAGTCCTAAAGCATACCACAATGACATATTGATGAGATGAGAGCAAAAAACAACCATCATGTAGACAACAGGATGCCACATGGACATATAAGACATGACATATGAGTTAATGGTAGTGGTAATGAAGACTTTGACTCCGTTTGAGTATCAGAATTAGCAAGAGTAGGAAACAACATGACTTATGCACATACCACGTGAAATATGTGTTGCGGAAACATATATTTCAATACACGTTGAAACTTAATTCTATTTTGCTCTATACAAACTTATCCTATAATATGTTTTTAGTTCATGACTTTATTTGCACATTCAGAACAAATTTTGTGATCTGATTGAGCAATTTTCAAGTTATGTGACTAAAACGCACCCACCTCACAGGTTGTCGTACCACTGGTTACTCGCCGCAATAACATGCAACCAACCATCACGGAGTCCGTTTGCAACGAGTGACACTCGTTTGAGCCCACTACTGGATATCTGCCCACTAGACTTAGTAAAAATGCACGTGCGCCACGCACGTGTCTAAATAATGACATCACTTGGCAGGAATATGAGCATTATGATGTACTTGACTACACTATCTTTCAGAATGTAGACTTCAAAATAATATATAAAATGCTCAAATGATATTTATGATGGAGCTAATAATTACACAAAGAAAATATATTTCCTCTGATTATTATGAAACAAGTAATTAAAAAAGCACAAGTAACGTGGACAATACATTGTATAAAAAAGACGGCTAAAGTGAATATCGGAATGTTATAAATGAAAATACAAAGGTCTCAGATAGTTGAAATATCATTAACCATCAAAATCAAAGTTGTAAACTTTGTTGAGACCCAATGCCTGCATACATTGACAAAAACTAAAGTTGACTTGCTCTGATTTTGGAAGTAGCAAACTTTGAGCATACTTTCGCTGATTCCCTTTTCTCTTTCAGTTAGCTTGTTGCAAGCCGTGTTGTTGAGCTTGCAAGTGATCTTCAGGCTTTAGATTGCTTCTTTTCAATCTCAAAGGAGTCCTAATAAAAAATATCTTCATTTGAGAAGCAACAAGAGTAGTAGCTGCATATGCTCAATTCAAATATAACAGACACCCAGGCCGCAACCAATGGTCACAATAGAATATTTGTAATCAGACCTCTCAATTCAGCAAAACTTTAGTGGAGTGAATTTGATTGAGAAGAGATTGAACAAAATACTGAGGGATCTTAAGAAACTTTCATACACTTTTCCAAACCATGTTAAAGGTGACATTTTTCTCACTCTATTGACTCAGGTATTCTTGACTTGTGATGCGACAGCTGAAAAGAATAGAAAAGAGTTACGACATATCTGACAGTTTATTTCTGGCATAAGGCACCATTTTTTTTCTTTATGCAATGCATTAAAGCGAAATAGCCAATTGCACACTTGATTCATCCCCTCCTATTTCCATTGTTGAAATTGAGGCAAGTATAAATCGTGCATATGGATTCCTGAAAAGAAAAGGGATAAAGAAACAAATTAACTATTGACATAGAGTATGTGCATGAGATGCACTTTTTCTGAATGTTGAGATGGTAGGAACAAAGATTGTAACAAAGATGCAGTCAACAAAATTACATCCTGCATGAAGTTTCCTTAGAATGCATATATGAACCTTTTGCACACTTAATTAATTGCAAATTTGCAATTGCAACGGAGTTTCATGGGCTACCGTTCTTCATACCAATTTTCCTTATCACTTGGAACCAAATGCAGTGATCCAGCATGCAATTATGGGGTCTTCGCTAATTTATTTGTTCTGTGATCATGATTCTCATTTATTGGTACCTTGCTATATAAAATGCATAAACATTCAAAAGGCACTAACAGGCAGTTAGGAACCCGCTCAGGATAGACCTAGAGGACATTTGAATGAATTCATAAATATATATGTTGGCAGCTGCATCTTCATAAAACTATGAAAACTTATATGTATTAGATGTCAGGAGTCCATCTTATAGTCAACCAATGAAAAAAAAATTAGACATCGCAATAATTACACCTCATCTGTACAGAGAAGGAAAATATGAAACCTGACCACCCGTGAAGAGAACTAAGCATTTTTACCTCATGGGAGCATACATCACAATATTTAATTATTTCTCTGTCTCCCACAGTCATCCAACCTGATAAAAAGAATGATGCAAAAACAACGAAATTGTGATCAAACAGGTTCATATATCCAATCAACTGATTTGGTAATACTGCGGCATGACCAAGATAAGTAGACGCAAAACAGATCACAACCAACTAAAATAACATATGAAGGAGGAACCAGATGGGACACAACCAACTAATTTTCTAGTTCTTCCCATAATTCGAATTAGTAGGGCACCCTATGAGAATAATTCTTCTAAACCAATAAAGAGAGACAGCAACATGTCAAGGTGGTAAGCATGTGTACACGCAAAATTTTTTCCACCTGCAGACTGCTCACTGCTACTGAATTATTTTAGAAATAATATTGGACAACATTCATGCTCCCAGAAAAACATGAGTGCCGCAGCTCCAATGAAAAAAGCAACATAATTAACAGAGGCTACATATAAATTAAAAGATGCAGTAACTATACTTCATCCCAGATGAGATGAATATTTTCTTCCAAAAAAAAAGATGAGATGAATAGTATACATACCTTTCATATTGGGAAGCAACTTCGGTGGCAAGCTCTGAGCAGCATTCCCCTATAGCAGTGGTAGTGGTACGTAGTACTTTTGAAGCAAAGCTAGGATCTGCAGGCAAAAGGGGGAGGAGACCGTGAGGAGTCGCTACTTTGCTGTACAAAGTGCAATTGGAAGGTGGTTCGAGCCATTTGCAATAGTAACTGAAACTTCGGATGAGTGTACTACCACTGCTGCTACATGTGTTCAAACTACGATGGACACCAATCTTGCTTCGAAACTGAGTGATTTACTAATGGAAAACGTTGAGGGGATCCTAAAAATTGAGAGAGAAATTGAATCTACTGTGACTTACTTGCTCCTGGTGTCAATCTTGCACAAGCATGGAGCAGATCGCGAGGGGAGGACACGGGCTTCCGCCGGCAAGCAGTCCCCGACGCAGGGCCACAAACCAAGACACAGGTCGACGCCGCGCGCAGCACTGCCGTCCGCTGCCGCAGTTGGCGGCTCGCTCATGACGGCGCGGGTGGGCAGCGCTGACCGTAGGCGGCGGCGGATGGGTCGAGACACCACCGCGAGCTTCCGCCACTTGGGCGCTACCGACTGCCGTTGCTGGAGTCGCCACCGTCCACCGAGATGGGGTGTGCGAACATCAGCAGTGGACCGAGCCGCCAGCGGTGCGCCACGCCGGCGGCGGGATCCCGCTCCTCCTCCTCCGACGCGCACGGTGAGTTCCTCCTACCTTGGTGCATCTACTGAACCAGTTGATTGCAACACGATTATCCAATCAACCAATCAAGGAATCAGACGGATTGTAAAATTCAACCATGACGTACAATTATGCAGTACAACAAGAAGAAGAATACGACAATCATCAAATCGCGGAAAATGACGCCAGATAAGAGCGGATGAAAGGAAGGAAGGAACGCCGCCGTTGAGGATGCCCTGGGCAACAATGACACCAGGGCAGCTCACCTCGGCCAGATCGAAATCACGGTCTCCCACCAAGGCGAGCGGGCGCCGTGGTCGCCATTGACAGATCATCTCCGGGCGCAGATCGCCAAGCCTTCACCGAGCTCAGGATGGCGGCAGTAGACCCGCTTTCTTCTTCTTCGTCGTCCAGATCGATGGCCTGACCTTAATCGCTATTCGAACAGAGGGAGGCGGGGGAAGAAATCGGATCAGGGATGGAAAGATTTGGAAACGCACATCATAAAGGAAGGAAAGAAATAATCATGCCCCGATTTGGAAACGCACATCATAAAAAAATTACGATCGTCATCGCAATTGCACTAAACGTGACGGCATGTCCTATGGTTTGTCCCTCTTTCGTGGACCCGGGCCCACTATAGTAGGATCTGATGGTAGATCAAGAGACTTTAGTTTTGATCAACGGTTAATACACATGTGTGGTAAATTCTGGCAGGTCAAAACTATTTTTCTCCTAACTGGTTCTTTAAGGGTTTAGATAAAGATTATAATTTCCTGTTTTATATGGAACGCAAAGTGCAAGTTAAAATTGTAGTCGGTCCTCACGATTATAATTTCCCTGTTTGACGTGAGATTATATGGAATAAATAAAAAAATATAGAACTTCAAATTCCATTCATTCTATAATTTCCCTATTTGACGGACTTTTTTCCAAAGCAAGGTACCTGTATATCTGTGAGGTTATCTAAACCATAAACCTGAAATGCACTGTCCATCCGAATACATGTAACCAAGCACGTTTATTGGAATCTAATTAATTCTGGATTTCAAGTCATGCGGTGAATGAAACATTCTATAAACTTGGAGGAGGGTGTTGCGGCAGGGTAGAACTCCGGTTTGATGAAAAAACGCAAGGGGGCGTCATCAAGATTGCACGGTGGAAAGTGAAATTCCTTCACTGCGTCACGCTAGAACTTGGGTCCACTTGCCATCTTAAAGATCTAATGGCCGAAATTGAGGGATTAAACGAGATCAAGAGCTGTTAGGCAGGTGGGGTAGGTTCTGGCAGGTGGAAATCATTTTCCTCCCAACTGGTTCTTTATAGTGTAGATTAATGTCACGATTATAATTTCCCTGTTTGACGTGAGATTATATGGAATAAATAAAAAAATATAGAACTTCAAATTCCATTCATTCTATAATTTCCCTATTTGACGGACTTTTTTCCAAAGCAAGGTACCTGTATATCTGTGAGGTTATCTAAACCATAAACCTGAAATGCACTGTCCATCCGAATACATGTAACCAAGCACGTTTATTGGAATCTAATTAATTCTGGATTTCAAGTCATGCGGTGAATGAAACATTCTATAAACTTGGAGGAGGGTGTTGCGGCAGGGTAGAACTCCGGTTTGATGAAAAAACGCAAGGGGGCCTCATCAAGATTGCACGGTGGAAAGTGAAATTCCTTCACTGCGTCACGCTAGAACTTGGGTCCACTTGCCATCTTAAAGATCTAATGGCCGAAATTGAGGGATTAAACGAGATCAAGAGCTGTTAGGCAGGTGGGGTAGGTTCTGGCAGGTGGAAATCATTTTCCTCCCAACTGGTTCTTTATAGTGTAGAGAAGAAGAAGAAGAAATGGAGCACGCGAATAGACTATTGCGAATCTGAACTAGCCCATATGTCAGGACCGGGCTGCGGCCCACGCGTCTCCTGCCCACCCAGCTGCCTGCCACTCATCAGTTCCTCCTCTTTCTTTCTCCATCACCGCAAGCAGCACCACCCATCGTTCGTCGGGGCCTCTCGCCGTCGCTCTCGGTCTTCCTCCACCGCGCACCACAGGGACCTCGCCTCTCCCTCCTCCTGCTTCTCCTCACCCACTGCGCAGGAAATCGGAGGCCTCCCTGGTAAGCTCCCAATTATTCAATCCATCCTGTTGCATCTGATCCGAGCGCAGTCACTCCTATTCCAACCAACCTTTTCGTGAGTCGCGATTTTACGAGGATGTGAGTAATCTCATTTCGTTGTCGCCGTAGAGTTGTCGACGCAGGACCGAATTATTCCGTTCCTTGTACGTGATTAGGTTGAAAACGTTGTAAATTTCATGCGACTGCCGTACATGCCCCTGATCTGATATTAATTGGTACCGCTGTCCATGTCATTATCATAACGTAATCGCGGTTTATGTAGACTGAGACAACAATAAAGCGCGGAAGAAGCAGTCGTGGTCGCGGTCTTTTTCTATCATTTTATCAATTTGTTAGGACCTGGTGGGTCCCGATAACTCCAAAATCCCCTTCCAACTTGGTCAACTACACACTAACCGGATTCAATGAATACAGTTTTTAAGTATCGCATTTTGATGATTTCTAGGACTTCTCATTATTTTCTAGAACTATATAAAGCCGTAACCCCTGTCCCATTTAGGATTTCACAGTATTCCAACCATTTCTAGTTAATTATTTTTTATGCTCTTCAAATAAACCTGTTAACTTTGTGCTCCAATTTGGCTGCTCATGCAGATGGATCCTTTCGATGCAGAAGGCGACTCAAGGAAATCCAATAAGCCCAAATGTAATGGCCTCTTTCCTCTCCTTTCCTCCCATGTATCTTTTTATGCCATACAAATATCATCTGATCATATTCCTATTAAACACCATTTGAATAAATCGACAACTGCAATATGGTTGGGACATAAGACTCTGACTCTTTCTGTGTGCAGATTCTAAGTTTACACAACAGGAGCTTCCAGCGTGCAAACCACTTCTGACTCCTGGAATTGTAACTAGCTATCCTACTCACTTTTTTTTTCTTTCCAAAATATGTATTTCCCGTGATATCTGTCGAATTTGTAAGTATTTTATTATGTGAGGATATATGGTCATGCACAGGTCATTTCTGCCTTCTTACTAATTGGCGTCCTTTTTGTTCCAATTGGTCTCGCATCGCTTTCTGCATCAAAAGAGGTAAAACAAAATATGAATCATTCATGGCCCTTGTATTTGTAATTTTTTATGCTGCATTTAATTATTCTGTTACTTGACTGCAATATAGATTGTCGAGCTGATAGATAGATATGATACAAGTTGCGTGCCAGTGCCTGACAAGGTCGGATTCATCCAAAACTCCGAGACTGAGAAAACATGCACGAGAACAATAACTGTGAGTATGGCAGAAAAAGTTGGATTTATTTGAGTTTATAAAGTTTTGATGGGTTGCCCTTATTACTCATGTTGGTATGTTGCTATCTTTGATCTTTTTATCTCAGAATTTTACAACGATCTAGCTGGTTGTTGAATGCCTTTTAGGTACCTAAGCATATGAAGAGTCCAATCCACGTGTATTACCAGATCGGTGATTTCTACCAGAACCATCGACGGTACATTCTTGAACCTAATGTTACCTTAAAAACATGCAGTCCTTCCGTTGTGTACAAGTTATTTTTTAAAAAATAATTTTTTTCCCAACTTTGTGTGATCCCAAGATTGCTGCCTTTTTACGAAATATGTTGAATTAAATACCACTTATTCATTTATCTACCCCACGACCAGGCATGCATTGGTTTTCTTGTTATCATGCAACTGTAAATTATTCTAACAATCAGATGCCCTTATTTTTTGCTTCATTTTTCGTAGATATGTGAAAAGTCGCAGTGATAAACAGTTGCGATATAAAAAGGCTGCACACTTGACAAAAGAATGTGAGCCTGAAGGTAATAGTGCCAATGGTGCTCCGATTGTTCCTTGTGGCCTCATTGCCTGGAGTTTGTTCAATGACACATATAAAATTTCGGTCAACAAGAAGTATGTTGAAGTAAATAAAAAGGATATTGCTTGGCCGAGCGACAAGAAAAATAAATTTGGGAGTGATTTATCCGAGTAATTTCAGAAGGGAAATCTTATAGGTGGGGGAAAACTGAATGAGAGCATACCGGTAAGTGAGATTCTTCTTTTGTCTTCAACATTGAATACTTTCACCACCTCCATTTTATGATTGTTCTTCTAGATTTTGTTTTAAACTGTAATATTAATCTTTACATTTTTGTCACAATTGTTTAGTTGAGTGAGCAGGAAGATCTCCTTGTTTGGATGAGAACTGCTGCACTCCCAACTTTCAGAAAGCTTTACGGCAGAATCGAGATGGATGTTATGGAAAATGATCAACTAACAGTGGTTATACAGAACAACTATAACACTTACAGTTTTGGAGGGTCAAAAGCGTTGGTCCTTTCAACTACATCCTGGATTGGAGGAAAAAATAACTTCATTGGTATTGCATATCTTACTATAGGTGGCTTGTGCCTTTTCCTTGCAGCGGTATTCATAGTTCTCTACATGGTTAAGCCAAGGTACATGTTCCTGCTGGCATAATACTGGCTACTATTACTAGACACGTTTTAAACTTTTAAGCCTCACCATCCCAAGAGCATCTGTTATTATTCTGTCACATGAATAATTTTTGTCTGATTAGATTAAGTCAATGAAATTCTTAGTTCTGTTGATCTCGCTATGCAAATACTAGAACTAGAGATCTAATGGCTTTCCTTTATGTAGCATGGTGCTGTTTGTGTTTTCCTTTCATTGCGTCTAACTCTACTTTGTCGGAATACTTGATCTTGGTGCGCAAACACATAGTTTTCTTTCATGTTCACGTAAGAAATAGTTTTTGCCCTCAGCTCTTGAGATTATAAACGGGCAATATTTTTGTTTCATATGCACAATTTGGTAAGCTTCATAAAATTGAATTGACCTCATGGACATGCTATATCATGCAAATGGTTGTAAGTTCGAATTGTTTGCTTTTGGAACAACTTTGTAATTACTAATTGTTGCAGCAACCAAATTTACATTATATGCTTTCCAGGACTCTTGGGGACCCCTCATATTTGTCTTGGAATAAAGATACCCTGGACTATCCAGACTAATCACTGGAATCTCTACTTATGAGGTTAGGTCAACATTTTAATGTGTTTTTAATATCCTGCACTTGCATATCTAGATGCATGTTCATATATCACTCAATTTGTTTTTGATAAAATGATAAGCCCATATGTATGATACTATGTGCTTTGGAGCCATAATAATAGAATACGTGTTGAAAACTCTACCGAGCTAATTCACCTGCAAGATTTGTTCCTTACCAAATTGACTATTATATAATTCTTCTTGCAAACTTACTCAGTTCTTATTCCAGCATTTATTTCATAGTTCCTTGTTTCAAGTGGCTAATGTAATCTGTGATCATGTGAAATCTGATGAGCTGAGGTTCTCCTTTTCGTCTTCTTTGTTTTATATGCGCCTATATATACTGTGAAATTAGTGCTCGATCTGTACAAGGAGCTCTCAGCCTTACTTAATTGTAGGACTGATCATTCAAGAAAATATAAATACAAACACAGATATCATATTGGGTTATTGGATAAGTAACCTGAATTCCTTGAAGTAGGATAACTCGGTATTGATTTTGTGTCATGATCAATAAATCAAATAGTCATTTCTGCTCTCTTTTTTGGGAAGAAATTCAATTTTAAGTTTCAACTGTGCAATCTAACCTTTTGAACAAATGCTGTTGTTCAAATCAATTTGTCAATAACCTAGAAGAATGGGAGGGCAAACTACTTTTCTTCATACATTTATATTTTTTACGAGAACATCTGGGTTCATCACTGGCAGGGCACCATTGTAGGTTCCATGGGTGTGGTTATGCTCCTTGTGCACATCTCAGGGCCAATTTCTGTGACCCCTTCTTCCTGCATGATTATTTTTCTGTGGTCAATAACCTTGTTCTTGATAAGTTGCTTGTAAAATAAATTAATGGGAAATGACAGCGTTGAGAGAAGCCCGTACTTTTGCAAGGTTTCTGAAGTAAATTGTTGTGTAGTTGCCAGTTGGGAAGAAAACTTCAATTAGATCCGCAAGAACCAATTGAGGCTGGGAGATGGCTCCATCATACCAATCTTTAGGGAAAAAATGAGGAGATTCATTAGACCATTATATAGGTAAAATGTATTGCTCTCGAGTTTGAGCATGGTTATTTTGCTGATCAAAGCAGAATGGGGAAAATAAAGGAACAACAAGTCTAGTTCTTTTCTTAAGCATGAACACAAAGAGGAAAGCTTCCATTACCAAGTATCCCGGAACCTCCTATTCTCTTGTCAAATCTCCATATGCTTTGGTTTGCCATAAAACCAAAACATGAGTCACGGCTAGCATTAATATTCTCCAAAAATGTGGATAGTTTGTACTCTGTGGGCTCTGAAGCATAAGTCTGATCTATGACCACGTCCACTGTCTGCAATATACATGCTTAGAGTTAGATGCTAAAGAAGTGTGGAGCCATTAAAAAATCTGTCAAGTGCTAGAACATTTGATGTTTCATGGAAATTGTTTATCTGTAAGTAGTCAAATTTATTTTTATGTTAAGAGTGAATCTCTCTCTCTCTCTCCACAATTGAAAGAACGTGCTTTTTGTGCATCATATGAAATACATTGAGCTGGTCGACTGTCTAACAATATAAGGTTCAATATTGATTCCAAATGATTGACACTCACACAAAGAATAGCATGAAAGTTGTCCATATCCTCTGGATCTGAACTGTTAAATCTCTTATTTGTAATAGTTGCATCAACAATTTCTGCTCCTGCATCTGTGACATACTGCTCACAATGCCAAACATGCACATCAGGTATCCATATTCATTTTATTTACTACCTGATAAATATTCCGTACTGCCACAAGCCTGCAATAAGTTACCTGCAAATTGTAACTTTCTTTGACAAATGTCCACATTCCCTACAAAGGTAGATGGAGCAGGTTTCACAATCTTTTAATCATGGTTTATCTGAAGTTTGCTTAAATCGACTATAGATTTATAGTTTTATTGGTGAGTAGGTGCATACCTGTGTGTATTCAATCCATGCTACTATAGGCTTGAATCTCGTGCCAAGGTTTGTGGCTGCTTTGCTTAAGCATAAGTAGTTTGCTTTTATCTGCATTGGAATGATAGAATACTGAGATAAATAATCTGCAGGGGATTGTACAAATCATAGACACTCTAGTAGTCAGATAATTTGGTAGCATTAGTTAAACCACTGTGGATATGACTCAGCTCACAAACAGCACTTTCTTGCATAACCATTGGATCTGAAAGAGTTACATTTGCTGGTCTTAACTGCATTATACACGGCATTAGCCCTGTCTTCAGAGTTTGTGAAAGTTCCCAAGTACTTGATCCACTCTGCCCTCTAGAGGGAACCATGGAAGACACATTATTAGTTTCTGGAATACGTAAGTATGAAATCATGGAAACGTTCCAAATGGAGCTTAGATTCACTGCTTTACCTGCAGTGGTGCATCCTCTTCCAAGGGCACATATGCTGCAAAGTTGCAACCTTTATCTTCATCTATATTGCTTATGAAATGAACACTAAACTGCGAGAGCGCCTGTGCATCAGTCATATTTACAAGTTGGACATTTCCACTTGTATATGATTGGAGTACGCACTGAGAAGCAACTTGATTTGATGTTATTCCCTTCAAGTTTCCAAGGACTCCAAGTAGCTGCATACGTGTCAAAAGTACTCATGAGCCCAATACAGTGAGCCACAATAGGCTGCTTCTGCATGCCTGTCGCTCTTTTTCTTTCCTGTTTCTTTTGTGGCTTTTGTTTCGTTGTCTATGCACCTAGTAATTAGTAACAAGTAGGTACAACAGAAGAGGAAGATGTTTGGTTGCATATTTTGATTTTTTGTACGCCTGAGCTCTTCCTTTTTTTTTTCTCAGCAGAAGGATCACATGCATGCCTGATCGCTCACCTCAAAGAATGACACTGCAGTCAAAGGGGAGAACAGTATTACTCGATCTGTTACGGGCATCGTGTAAAGAAAGAAAAAGGCAGCTGGAAAGACTTCGAAGCTAACTGGAGTTGTTAGCACCAATTTATTGAATTCAAGGATAGAAGCACTCTAGTGAGGTTTACTGTACCTGTATTTATTTATATAGGTGCTAGTGAAACTGATGGTGACAAATGAATATATCGGATTCTAAAGGTTCAGAAATGTTATTTGCATTTGTTTGAATAATTTTGCACCGCCTGATGTTTTCAATTTGCACTCTGTTTGGATATAAGCATGTATCACTGCATTTGTTTGAATAATTTTGCAGACTTATAGAAGCATGTACCAATGCTCTGTGCGCGGGGCGTGCTTCCTACCTGGAGAAGACGTGGTGTCGACAGAGAAGTTGGCGAGAGGGATAACGAACGACTTGATCCTCCCCGTGCAATACTTTGTTTTCGACGCCATCTTCGACGTGTTCTGCACATGATAAACATTTCTCCAGTTTTTACATAGTAGCAAGTAAAAAAAAAAAGGACTTCTGGAGCCAGTATCAACTCGCGTACGACGGCGTACCTGCATTAGAAGATAGCTCTTGCCGACGCCGGAGTTCTTGATGACCTTGAAGCTCTGCCCGTAGTATATCTGGAACATTCTCGCGTCCTCCACCCTGGAGACCGGGCCGGACACCACCGGAGCTGCCTTGGGCTTCGCCGGCGCGGTTGCCGCCGCTGCAACGCGCGTGCTCCACAAGGCGAGCACCTGCAGCAGCGTCGCCCAGAGCAGCACCGCCTGCAAGCAGCTGCCGGCCGCGGCAGCCATTGCTCTCAACTCGCCGCCTCTTTGCTCGAGCTTGTGATAGGAAAGAGTGAAGTGAACGAGCGCCCGTGAGCTCGCGGCCGTGCCAGACAGGGCGTACGCTGGGAAGGCTCTGCTTGTCACGGCGCGGAATCGGTAGGATTCCTGTGAAGCGGCCGGAAGCATGTGTTGTGTTGGCTTGGCGGGTAGCGCATGTGCTGCATGCTGGAGCCTTGCGGTGCTCTGCCTTGGATGGTTGTGTTTCAGTCTGCAGCACCTGACGTGCGGCATACTACAAGCAGCAGTTCAGTCAGTGAAAAGTCCGTGGGCTGCAACCTAGCTCTCTGCAGTACAGGGCCCATAGTTTTACTCCGTCCGGCCCATGTATTCGCAGTCAGCTTCCAGAGGCCCGGCCCATGCTTCCGAACGCTCGCTGTCTCGCGCTGTCGTCCCGTTCATTGTCCGCGAGGTCACGCGCACGGCACGAGACGAGCGAAACCCGGCACACCGGAACCCTAAGCTAGGCGGCGGCGCGGCGTGAGGGAGTTGGGGCTAGCAGTCGGCTAGTCGCGGATTGGCGGCTGCTGGTGCAGCGGTCTAGAGCAGGTGGTCACCAAACTCTGGGCCAGGGCCGAGTACCAGGTACACGACTCTTCCTCGGTTTCTGTCTCGAGATTTGGCCTTTGTTTGAATCAATGGAGTTCACTCTGTAGAATATGTGCGCGCTTGGTGCGAAATCTTTATCAAATCTGGTCATTAGTTTCTTTTTTTTAGAATTTCATCATCTGGTTGTTGTTCGATGTAGCAAATTGTTCGATGTAAAATGTTGGCCGTTTGATGTCTCTAGGGGTATATTCTGACCAAGTAGCAAATTGTTTCTATATTGAATTGATATATCGATACATACCTGTTAACCTTTCTGATCGGCCAGTGCTTTGTGGTTGGATAAAGTACTTCTACAATTGAGTTGTTAGCTTCTTACTTGTCCTCTTAACTCAGAGGCGTCAGAGGGGTGTGGTTAAATCTGAACTCAACTGTCATACATAATAGTCGTTACAGAAATTGAGGCGATACTGACAGTTGCATAGATACATAGCTTCGTTCGGTAGATCAGGTGCAGCATTCAATCATAATCTTGCTAGGTTGCAGGCTCAAGCGGCAGATTAGATCCTAGTGCAAGCAGTCGGTTGTTCAATCCTAATCTTGTAATACACTATCGCGTGCGAGACAGCGAATGCATTTGTGCTTGGCATGATGTAATGTCGGATGTAAAACTCTAAATACGCAGCTCTCCTGCCTATTCTTGAAAAGAAAAAGGTGCAGCATTCAGCAGAGCAGTTGTCAAAAGCTTGCTTCTTTCTCGGTGTTATTTGATCTGGCCTTTGTGGATATTGTAGGGTGAGCATGGTGCATGGATTTGCATCTGGTGTTTCTAAATCCCGATGAGCTAAGCTGTTAGTGACAAGTGTATACTTGTTTGTTGGATTTTAACTAAAAAACTAGAAATAATGCGCGACCTTGCCGCGCACGTTTTTGTGTGATACCTGTTGTGGCCCCCCATTTTTGTACATTTGAGTACTTAAAAGTTGCTATCACATGGTGCTTTTCACACATCCAACAAAGTTATTAGTGGACAAAAGAAGCAAGATGAATATTTCTCATTTATACTCTTGAAAAACACACGTATTTCATAAATCATATTATTCCATAATATCATGTTGTTACTAAGCATTTCTAAGCAGAACTGCAAATTGAAAAATATGTCAATCTGAGACAAGAGAGATGAAGTATAAAAAATCTTTCATTCTGAACAGAATTGCAGAAATGTATGTTCGATATGTACAAAATGTGTGTCATTATCAAAACAATCTATGTGCAGACACCCCTTTTTATTATTTTGCATTTACATTCATGGCTATACCACATCCACTGGATCACCTCATAGAAAAGCTCAAGCACAAAGTCTTCCAACTACTCATATCCTCATTTCAATTCAAAAGTAATTTAGGTTTAAACTGGCTTGACAGATCGCATCAATCGCAGTTGTTTAGTTCGGATAAACTAAATTAAAATGAAATAATTATTTTTAAGACAAAGTTCCATCATACAAAGAGAGTTTTGTTCTCTCTAATTCCAATGCGCTTGATTCCTACAAAGTTCTTAAAACAGAAATTTGAATGCATCCTTTGAATCTATTTTTTGCCATAGACGTGGCTCCTGCCATAGCTTATTGCCCTTGCAAGACTCGCATATCCTGGTCTAGCAAGCATGGGTTAAGTATGTATGGTACTATGAATTATATCCAAGTTTACATTGCTGATGCATTGCCATGATGAGAAACTGCTGAAAATACTTTCGTTTGCTAATGAACATACTATAAACATGCAGCATCCAATTTTCTGCAAAATAACTAATTTGAACACTTACTGTAAAAATGTGGGAGTAATTCGAACAACAATTTAAGACATTATTATTTTCCTTTGTACACATAAGTACCCCCTCTGTTTTTTTATTATTGACGTTCAGACAAGCCTTTGTACCTCATTTTTAGTTAGTTCATCTTGTCTGAAACTCAATACATCTTAGATCGGAGGAAGTAGTCGAGTAATTTTACACTTAAATTGGGAGCTTTAGGCTTTACTCTATAGGTAGTAACATATGAAATTACATTCTGACTTTAGACTCCATATTAGAGATATTCAGTCGTTTACCTAGCTACAGGACCAGGTAAGGTCCGTAGTGTATATGCTACATCAAATTCAAAGGATTGTGATGTATGCAAACGATTAAATATCTCTAGGTCAGAAAGCTAAACAAATTTTACCTTGATAATTTACTCGAGGACCTAGCATGAAACCATATCCTAATGAGTCAAGGAGAAGCAGAAGAAGTATGCACCTCTGAAAATACGAAAGCGTCTTGCAGCTGCCACCTTTCTTCTTAGTACCTCAGATTCCAACTTTACTTGGTTAGGGTAACAGGAGGAGGTCAGGGGATGGGTAAAGTGCCATCATCGCAAGCGCAGGGTGTAAAAGAGAATAAATCGAAGGAAGAAATCGTCTGTCAGTTAGTATTGAGCATATAACTGTTCAGTTCATTCTCCCATTGTTACAAAAATAGTCTCAGCATTTTACAAAGAAATTGAAGTAGATGAAGAATGATCAAGTCGAGATGATTGAAACAAATGGACAAATAAATGTTAGTACTTGAAGTGGAATCAGAATGGCCAGGATTACCTGGCTAAATTATCTTAATGCAAGAAGATACAAGTTCAATCAAAATAGGTCAGTAGAGCATCAAATAGAAAGAAATCAGCACCTAACCAATGTTATGCAAACAGCAGGAATCACAACATTTTTGAAGCTGTACATTGCTTAAAGCAGGAATCACATAAAATTTGCCGTGTGAGGTATCCTATAGTGTTGCCAATTTGTTAAATCCTATAAGATTGTACTCTTAAATTATTGCTTCCACCGCAGTCCAAATTCCATAATTGATAATTCCTACTAACATATTAATAAACTTTTGCATATTGAGATCTGTTTCGAGTAATTAGTAGAAAGTGCTGATCAGTAGCATATCTAAGAACCAAATAATGTTCATACTATATTGGAATACAACCTTTGTATATATATCATATAAATTAGCTAGTTAGATTGGTTTTATGTGTGTAAGAGACCTGTTTTTACTGAAGAGATTTGAGTGTATTTCGAATGGCACTGCAATAGGGCCAATATTAATAAAGCATTTAAACAACATGATAGATCTTTGCAACCTGGAGTTCAGGAATCCAAAAGAGATGGAGATGTAATCCAAAGCATTGGTAGAATTGAAGAAAAAATAGCATGCAGTATATAAATCGATGCTGGAGTACTTAATTGAGACATGCATATAGCATTGCTTTCGTAAAGCGCCAACAAATAAATGTATTGTCTAGCAATCGTCATTATTACCCATTATGTTTGTTGTGAGTACAAGTGATTAGTCTGCACAATGTTCAGATTTACAATGGCTTTGAATGGATCATTACTGCACTATAAGGATAAATCGTGCCTTTTCTCTGAGTTCTCAATGAAAATTCAACATTTCAATTTTCATTCCCATCCTTAATCAGGTGATTGCATTGCTTCAAACGTGTCCAGGCAGTCGAGGTAGCAATGAATAGAATCAGATTATTGTAAGATACTCAACTATGCCAATTTCTTTTTGTCAAATATTCTAACTCATGTTAGGCATTTCATCGAGCACATGTCGATCAAGGGGGAGTAGAGCAGAGGAAAAAACTGGAATGCCCCATCGTCCATCGATGGTTGTTTCTGGGATAGAAACAGAAAACTCTCGATGGGGAGAAGCAGAACTACCTGCTGCCGAGGAGCCGTGGCGGCCAGTCGTTGCCGGCGTCGGGAATCGCGGTCGGGTCGCCGGCATCTAGAAGTTACTGCTGCTCGCGTACGGCAGCCGGAGGCGTACTGGGAACCCGCGGCCGGAGTAGGCGGAGGCGCCGTGGTGGGTTGCGTGGGCTCCATTTGAGCCGGAGGGGTGAGCTGCAGACGGCGAGGCCGATGGGCGGCAGGAGCCCGAGGCGGCGACCATGGCAACACGCTAGGCAGGGCTGGCTGGGAGGAAGAAGGGGGGCGGCGTAAAAGAGAATAAATCGAAGGAAGAAATCGTCTGTCAGTTAGTATTGAGCATATAACTGTTCAGTTCATTCTCCCATTGTTACAAAAATAGTCTCAGCATTTTACAAAGAAATTGAAGTAGATGAAGAATGATCAAGTCGAGATGATTGAAACAAATGGACAAATAAATGTTAGTACTTGAAGTGGAATCAGAATGGCCAGGATTACCTGGCTAAATTATCTTAATGCAAGAAGATACAAGTTCAATCAAAATAGGTCAGTAGAGCATCAAATAGAAAGAAATCAGCACCTAACCAATGTTATGCAAACAGCAGGAATCACAACATTTTTGAAGCTGTACATTGCTTTAAAGCAGGAATCACATAAAATTTGCCAGTGTGAGGTATCCTATAGTGTTGCCAATTTGTTTAAATCCTATAAGATTGTACTCTTAAATTATTGCTTCCACCGCAGTCCAAATTCCATAATTGATAATTCCTACTAACATATTAATAAACTTTTGCATATTGAGATCTGTTTCGAGTAATTAGTAGAAAGTGCTGATCAGTAGCATATCTAAGAACCAAATAATGTTCATACTATATTGGAATACAACCTTTGTATATATATCATATAAATTAGCTAGTTAGATTGGTTTTATGTGTGTAAGAGACCTGTTTTTACTGAAGAGATTTGAGTGTATTTCGAATGGCACTGCAATAGGGCCAATATTAATAAAGCATTTAAACAACATGATAGATCTTTGCAACCTGGAGTTCAGGAATCCAAAAGAGATGGAGATGTAATCCAAAGCATTGGTAGAATTGAAGAAAAAATAGCATGCAGTATATAAATCGATGCTGGAGTACTTAATTGAGACATGCATATAGCATTGCTTTCGTAAAGCGCCAACAAATAAATGTATTGTCTAGCAATCGTCATTATTTACCCATTATGTTTGTTGTGAGTACAAGTGATTAGTCTGCACAATGTTCAGATTTACAATGGCTTTGAATGGATCATTACTGCACTATAAGGATAAATCGTGCCTTTTCTCTGAGTTCTCAATGAAAATTCAACATTTCAATTTTCATTCCCATCCTTAATCTGGTGATTGCATTGCTTCAAACGTGTCCAGGCAGTCGAGGTAGCAATGAATAGAATCAGATTATTGTAAGATACTCAACTATGCCAATTTCTTTTTGTCAAATATTCTAACTCATGTTAGGCATTTCATCGAGCACATGTCGATCAAGGGGGAGTAGAGCGGAGGAAAAAACTGGAATGCCCCATCGTCCATCGATGGTTGTTTCTGGGATAGAAACAGAAAACTCTCGATGGGGAGAAGCAGAACTACCTGCTGCCGAGGAGCCGTGGTGGCCAGTCGTTGCCGGCGTCGGGAATCGCGGTCGGGTCGCCGGCGTCTAGAAGTTACTGCTGCTCGCGTACGGCAGCCAGAGGCGTACTGGGAACCCGCGGCCGGAGTAGGCGGAGGCGCCGTGGTGGGTTGCGTGGGCTCCATTTGAGCCGGAGGGGTGAGCTGCAGACGGCGAGGCCGATGGGCGGCAGGAGCCCGAGGCGGCGACCATGGCAACACGCTAGGCAGGGCTGGCTGGGAGGAAGAAGGGGGGCGGCGCGTGCGGGTCGAGAGAGTCCGCGAACATTTCGGGTAAACAGAATAGTGGGCGAAGGACCCGATCCATTCAGCATCTGACGGTCTGTATCACGAGTTGATCGAATCAGACGGTTGGAATCTTAACGGGTGGCGTGGCTTAACGGGCTTTCAGAGAACGCACAGCGTTTAATATAATAAAGATTGGAAATCACTGTTAGAAAAAAGGTGGAGTTTAGAAATTAGGTATTTTGTACTGCCTCCTCTGTTACATTATGCATGAGATATAGCAGTCCACATTGTTGGTTACTTGTTCCACTACCTTCATGATTTCATAATTTTCCCCTGTATCCATTGCTTGGATTTAAGTTTTTCTTTTTTCATTTTTTTTATGTGGATCAGTAGAACAAAGGTTCAAATTATATCTGTATGCTATCAAATTTGCAGTTTTATAGTTTGTAGGCATTCACATATACTGTTGTACTGTTATCAGTTATCACGAAATAAAAAACCTAGTTAGCTGACTTTTAGATGATACATTCTACTCTTTTTTGTCATAGCACTGTGCTGATCTCAGTTATTGGATCCATCAAACAGTGAAATGCTTGCCAAAGGGAGGAAAGTCTCTGGAAGGGGTGAAGACATGTCTGCACATTATGCATTTGGACCGCAGGAGGATGATGCGATAATTAAGCACAGGCTTCTGACTAGGACGACAACTACCAGGGGTGAACCACCGCTAAAGAAGCTTCAGAAGAAGTTCATGTCTTTTGCCATCGAGATTGAGAAGGACACAGACAACATAAATGACTGTGAGAGACTGTACAAGGCCTTCCTACAGGAAATTAACACTTTTGAGTTGCCACTTATGAAAAGTAAGGCTGTTGTTGATGCAAACATTAGGGAGAAGGAGAGCTTCAATGAGCTGCAGGTTGAGATCCAGCGACAAATCTTGCAAGCACAGACTGATATTGAGGATCTTAAGAAGCAACTTGAGAAGAGCAAGATAGAGAGACAGCACAAAGAAGAGTGTGAAGCAATTCGAAAGATGATTTCTATGCAGCCTCCACGGTCAGAAACTGAAAACTTATTGCAGGCCTTGAGAAGGAGATTGCTGATTTGGAGGCTGAGAATGTAGCATGCATAAGGACTTTGGAACTAAGGAAGAAGCAGTTTGCTCTTCTAATGCACGTGGTGAGTCTACCATCAATGTTCTTGTTCTTTCCTCTTTCCCATATATTTAATAGTGGCAGATTGGTGTAGTCAATCAAAATGATTCTGCTACATAATTGATCGAAATGACTTTGCTAAGTGCTATGTACATAATTACATATCAGCATCTCATTCAGGCCGTTAATGAATAGCTCTGTTCATGTCTGTACCTTTTACAGGTTGAAGAATTGCAAATCTCAATCGAAGATGAGCAAAGGAGCATAGCAGATGAGCTGAGAGCTGTAGCTGAAGAGCAGAGGATGGGCATAGAAGAAGGCAGCGGTGGTGCTTCAGATGCCATGGCTGTGGATTGATCAAAGATCCATGCAGATGACTGCAAACCCTGCCTGCAAGTTGAACCATATTGAATCCTGAAGTTGGCAGGAGTTGCCTTTTGTCATGGTTTTGCGCCTTCTGTAAATTCAGTCATCTGTCGGTGCACTTCTAAGAGAGTATACATTGTTGTGTGAACAAATGCATTTCTCGAAACTCTGTTTTGCTCTCCAGTGTTTGTGCAGTGACTAATGCATCATCATTCTGGTTCAAGTAGAACAGTCAATTTCGCGGGCATCTGAATATCATACTATCTGCTGTCAGAAGACCGTTGTTGTCATCCATAGTACACTTTGTTTTATGATCCGTAGCCTAACATTTAGAGCCCTGTCTTTCTCCTACGAAACGTTGGTTTATGATCTATTCATAGATTTTTTTTTTAAGTTAGGAATAGATTACTCCTGAATCAATGTTTTTGTTTGTGTAATACATAAAATCGATTAACTGGAATGATAGAAAGCATTGGATTATAGACGACTGGAATAGAAACACTGACCATAAAGAACGAAACTGATCATCTGTATGAATATATATGTTTTCACTTACAATTCAGAAACAATATTTTGATATACAACGGGGTTAGACTTCACACACGTCAATACACGGACCAACAAATAAATAATGATTACATTCTCCAGTTATACACCAGTTAATTTGATGCACACAAATTATGCACCTCCATGCACCAGACGCCCGCTACTGAGTTTGTTGGTTAACAATAACAATATTTTTACACGTAAGTTACGATAAAGACCTTTCAGTGATCGTACCCACGAGTGCGGATGGCCAATGCCGATGTCAGAAATGCCCATTTCCCACTCAAAAACATGCTGGAAATGCCCTTACTCCCTTTGGAGAGCGGAAGCCACACATTGTTTCCATCACAACCCCATCCAGGCTTCATCACCTTCTTCGCCTTCTTCTGGACCAACTGTTGCTCAGTAGTAGGGCCTGTGACTTCCTTTGGTGTTAAAAGGAGTGACACGATCTGCAGCAGCTCACTCCGTGCTACTGACTCTTTGCTGCCTAAGGA
This sequence comes from Eragrostis nindensis, assembly GCA_012490785.1. NCBI lineage: Eukaryota > Viridiplantae > Streptophyta > Magnoliopsida > Poales > Poaceae > Eragrostis > Eragrostis nindensis. The sequence goes on along the minus strand of JAAXCT010002568.1, from coordinate 17,677 downwards.
CCTTTGGTATGACGGCTTCATCAGGAATTTGTCCCTGATGAGGGCCTTGAACTTTCTAAAAATGGAAACCCTGCCACTAACTTTGGTCGAAACACTAATGGGGAAATGGAACTTCTCGATCGCCTTGCTGACGTCGCTTGCTACGGGATTCAAGTGGAAGCTGACCTTCTTCGATGGCTCAACACGATGGAAGAATGTCTTCGCCGTGCCGACCCTTGAGACGAAGAGTCCATGGTTGACGTCAACCTTCTCATACAGATCAAATGATGCACATGCACTTGGGTTGACGTCATCGAAGCCAATAACAAAGTCGTCAGGTTGAGATTGCGAGAAGATGGGGGCAGTGTCTAGGCCACCGGCGTCAGTGGGATTGGTCAGGTGACCGGCTTCTCCTGCAATCTACCTCTGAGTTAGTGCGTGCATGAAAATCTGTGCAGTTTTACAATGCTCTAGCTAAGAGCTGAACTACTAAAGGCTAGTGAAGACCGTGTTGCACCAAAAGACTTGCATACCTGAATTATCTGCAGCGTCAGCAATGGGATATTGTGTGATGCCTTCTGTAGGATTGCTTTCATCTCCTTCGACAACAATCTGCTCGATAAAGTTGAAACATATAAATATCAGTTTCATAATTAATAACACGATGGTGAGAGGCTATGAGTATTTGATTCTCGTGAAGTCGACTAATTACCTCCCCTAGATCATTGTTGTGCAACCTCACGCCTCTAAGGTTCTCAACTTGTTTCTTCTCTTCATTGAGCTCCTCTTCCATGTCAGCGATCTCAACCAACCTAACCGGCTCATCGACATGGCCTGACTTCAGGCCGAAGCCTGAAGACGTTCCAACGCAACCAATGTTGTAGAAATTGTCCACCTCAACTTTTGCCTTCACCCCGAGCTCAACGAGAGAGGACAGCTCGTTGCTGTAGTGGGTGCTGGAGCTACTTGTGCCGGCGCCTGGCCACATTTCTGCAGCGTAGTTGCTGCTGGAGCCGTTGATTAGCTCCTGTGAGGCCGACGCGACAGAGAGGAACTCTTGAAGAATGTCAACCTCGTTGGGGTTGCTGCGGAGTACGCTCGTCTTTGTGTCGAGGCTAGTGTCGTGTGGAAAGTCCTCCACCTCCAGAGGAGGCAAGGACAGCCTGTGCTGCAGCCTTGCACATTCCAGTGCAACATCCACCTGCGTCGTATACATGACGCACTAGTCAGCACTAAAGCAAATGTATTCATTGCCCGCATTACTACTGAATCCTGGAATTGCTGCTTGTTTACATACCTTCGATGGAATGCAAGAGAAGCTGGACGAAGCTGGATTCATGAAGAATGGATTGGTGGCATTAAAGGCATCTTCGCTCAGGAACTGCATCCATTTGCCATCCTCGTGAGGTGCACTCATCTGCATTCCGAACCCACCATGCATGGAGTCGATTGTCGCCTCCGTTGGAAATGAGAAGCTGCTGCTCTCGAATTCATCACCTCTGACATCACAGGACAAGTCCAGCGTGGGGGAGCGGTGGTCAACGCTGCTTGCCGTCCACTGAGGTTGCTCGATGTGGTGCTGCACTGCACCGTAATGCTCTATGATCTTTGGCCCGGGCGCTGTCTTCTTGAACACTCGGCACAATGCGTAGGCGTCCTATGAACAGAAATGCAAAGAATTCCTACATGTCAGAGAGGCCTAAAGCTAAATCATTCTGGTATGGAGTTTCGTACTAAGCTAGGATTAGGGTTTTAAGGGGCAACCATATGAGTAGATCATGGATACAACACAGGTAAATGGATTTATGTATCGGTAGTAATATCCCACCTGTAAGCCGGTGTCATGCTCGCATTCCCTCTCATCAAGGCGATACTCGTGCATAACCCAGTCAGTTCGAGAACCGTGTGGAGCTCGGCCACGGTAGTACACCAATGTCTTCTTCATACCAACTGCACGCCTGTGCGAGTTAACTTTTCTGTCTTTCCCAGTTGCCTTCCAGTATCCTGATTTTGTGGCACGGTTTGTCCTTGACCCGTTTGGGTACTTGCGGTCGCGAGGGCTGAAGAAGTACCATTCAAGGTCTTTGCTCGGAAGGAAGGATTTTTCTGAACATTTAGTTAAGAGATGTCAGATTTACAAAAACACAGCTTTCGAAAGAAGATTTACAAAACATACAGCACAGAAGCTACCACTTTATATGCATAAGTATGTGATAAATCATCATTAGAGCTAACTGCAGAGATCAAATATTAACCACGAAGACTACCATATAGTTGAAACATAGACCAAGATCACTTTATACCTTGGAGGCTGTGCCCTTTTGTTCATCATCTTGACTTATATCCAACCCTCAATCCCCTTTCTTTTTTTTTTTCACTCAAACAATCATCTTTTTTGGGTTCTACTTTCATTCAATTTTTAGGACTAATTTCATTTACAGGGTAATTTTTAGTAAACTGGTAAGCTTGAAAGCAAACAAGTGGATAAAGAGAATATATCTTCAAATCTTTGAGTGATTGTGACATGTTCCAAGATGTATATGCTTTTGCTTTGTTGTTGTTGTTACTGGGATAAAGGATTTCCTTTCCCTTTCAAGTAGCTCAACACGTGGACATATATATATGTATGTAGCTACATGATGACCTTTACAATTGCCAGAATTTTGCACTGCCTTGTAGAAGGTTAATTTCATTAATTAAAGGGCAATATCTACCTATATTCCTCCTTTCAGTGCTCATAAATTATTTGAAAGTAAAAGGAAAAGAGAGAAATTTCATATCATGGTTACTCTTGTTTTAACAAAAAGCTAGGATACTTAGTGCAATACGGCTTTCATAACATGCTCAGTTTTTTCTATCAAAGAAGACAGAAACGAAGATAATTATACCTCATTAAACTAGCAATCAGAATGCCATCAAAATACTGAACAAAAATAAAACAATGCATTTTTTTCTTAAGAATGCAAAATAATAATAATAATCAAATATGGCTACAATGTGCAAGGGTTAATGGTACGTGGCAACTATTGCAGGTTGAAGTGCCCACCAACTTTGAATGAAGGGAACATGAGGTTATTCTTTACTCAAGAGCAGGGATTGTTGTTTCTTCGAAGAGCATAATAGCATAAGAATTGAATAAGATTGCTTAGAGTCTGCACAACACGGCATCTCTGATTTAAAAAAAAAACCTGTAGCACCCTATTACCGTTTGTGCTTTCCGTGGATGGGAAAAAAGTGTAGGATGTTAAAATCCTATCCCATGCACATAATAATTGACAATAGAGCTTTGGAAATATTACCGCAGTGAAGTTCAGAAAGTTGTCTTATATTTCTAGCTACTGTTTAGGAATGCTATGTCCCTTCATTCAAAGTTGATAATGAAGTTAGTGGTACTTTTGTAGGGAATGAAGTTAACAATATTGCAAGAAAACAGTGATGAGAACTGCATAAGGCTAAATTCGTTCATCAATAATCAATACGAACATCAAGGGCAATAGAAGAAGAGCTAGAAGAATATATATACCTGGCAAATCCCAGGGCTCACACTTGTAGAGATCAACCTCTGGAATGATTTCGAGCTCAATTTGTCTCCCGTTGATCTTCCTCTTGAGGTAGTAGATGATGAGTTCCTCATCCGTTGGGTGAAACCTGAAACCAGGAGGCAAACTGACGGGTGCCATTGCTTTTTCTGCACTTCCTCTCAAATCTCTCACAGCAAAAGTACGCTTAGAGCTCGGCAGGCAGCTGGCAAGGCTATCCGAGCAAAAATGTGGACAGCCACACCAACCTCGCTCAACTAGCTATATGAATGAATGATCAGCTACAATGTACAAAACCTGATACATGAAATAACACGAAGATGTAAGTTAAGGAAATTAAGAGTTGCAGTAGAGAGGGTAGGAGCAGAAAGAGAAGGAGCAGACCTTGGTGCATGCTATCGGCTAATTGCAGATGCAGGAGGAAGGAGAGAGGGAGGGAAAGGGGAGGGGAGGGACTGTGGCTTTATAGCAAAGTTTTAGAGACTATTTTATGTTTGGATTCTTCTCATCTTTCACATGAAGCTATATAACTCTGTCTCTCTCTCTCCCTCCCTCCCTTTGGCTTTTGCTTTCTGTTGTGTCTTGTGTCAGGGTAGCTTTATATCGGTGAATAGAAATATCCCAATCTTCTCTTCTTGTCTTTGGCAGCCAAAGTTTAGAGGGGGGCGCAGCCGCAGACTCTGGAGTCTGGAGGGTTGCTATTGGCTGCTTTGTGGGCCACCAGGCCAGTGCCTAGTCAGCTCTCGTTGGAAAGGGTGAGGGACCCAAGGTTGGTACTCGATTCCCGCGCTTTTTCTCCCGCGAGACTCCTCCTTCCCTTTGACGGTTTACGTCACGTTCACACACGCGCCCCCATGTAGATTTTGCCGGGCCTCGATGCATGTGCCTGCATGATTAGCAGCTAATACATGTACTATGTTACTAACTTTGCAACGGTGATTAACTGTCTCTCAATAGAGTGGCAACTCTGGTAAAGTTCACCTGAATTCTTCTATTCTTGGGGTTCGATGAAGGGCGAAGCCGATTAACAATGCTCGCTGATCGCTGTGATGCATGGCTGCATGCATGCCGACAGCAATTCTAGTCACCTGCCGATACAATATAATGTAAAGAGAAAAGTCAGTGTTGCCTAGCTCCAGATAAACTCACGCATTATAGACATTTTGCATTTTGTTTTTTTGACGGAAAAACATTTTGCATTTTGTTAGTATTCTGTTGCATTAAAAAAACAAAGCATACTCTGAACGAAAATAAGAGCATGCATGAGGATGATATGAGAAAGTCAGATACCACAGGTGAATCGTTTGGTAAGGGATCTGACTAGAAATGGCCGATTCCGGCTGTTATCTACTTTTCAGAATACAAGTTCTGACTGGAGCCGGTTCACAGTGATATACACTTACCAGATAACTAGTTCAAGGAACTCGTTCACCATTGAAACTTCATATATTGGCATAATAAACACATAGACATTGTTACTATAGGCGCGGAGCTTTAACACAAAAGGATAACGCAATGCCAATGACCCAAGTGATGACAGTTTTAGATGCCACAAATATATGTTCACCTCAATTTGTAACTCAAATTCATATTTACTAGTTTGATATTGGACATGCACTGCTCAGTAACTGTTTTGCTAGCTCGAGTTCAAGGAAGGGAATCAGCGCCGTCAGAAAACCCAGGAGCCTGAAAAAGATTGCGCTCACTGTCCACACAGGAAGGACCGAAAAGGCTTCTGTTGGAGCTAGCGAGCAATCAAAGCGCTTCCCAAGGACCATCTAACACCAAAACGATTTCATTCACATCTGGCTCCAGTTATCTCATTTAACTGAATCTGGGGGGTAAATTAATATATCCAGAAACCACCGTCCTTTACTGGAGTCGGCGAGAACCAAAGACTATGAGCCATTTTTTCCTCAAAAGAAGAAAAAGGAAAACTGGAGCAAATCAGGAAATCTGAACTGAATAGGACGGGCAATTTTCTGCTGACGAGAGCACAACCGATTGGTCGATGATCCAGTTATAACGTCCCAAAAGAACCGGTCTCAGTATCCAATGAGCGAGCCAATGATGGTGACGATGTCTCAGCAGTCAGCAGCTAACAAAAGGAAAAGGTAAGTTATCTCCACCGAACGTCCTGCGATAGCCAGACTTTCGACACGTTCCCCAGCTAGGCCTACATGGCAAGTGCAAGAGCTGGGGCCCGAGCACTTTCGAGGCCCCCAACTTGCGGCTGCTGATGCATACCTTGTGGGCCACTTTTCCTTTTTATCAATCCATCCGCCCCAACTTTGGGTTCTTTTCCCCTTTTCGAGTTTATGCTTCTCCCCACCCCACACAGTGGGTATCTCCAAAACCACCACCTCTTAAGCCATTCTACGTTGCTCCATCCAACCTCTAACATATCAAGGACACATACATAACATACATACGTAGACATATACTATATATAGTAAGTGTTGTGCCTACGAGCAATACAGTTTTCGTCTAAACAAGAAATAAAGGGCCGGGGCATATAACTCTAACTGAAGTAATTTAATCACTGGACAACCAAATTCACCATCATAATTGAGTTTACGTTACAAGATTCAGATGGCAATGGGCTGGAGTTTATTGCTAACCACGCTTATGATCCGTGGCTCCAATGCAAAAAGTTAGATGAAGAAGGTGTCCAATGTGACAGAGATGGGAAAACAAGTTGGTCGATTCGACAGCTTAGAGTGAACAGGAAGAGCACACATGACGCAATTTGTTTAAAACTAAAAAGCAGAGTGTCTTAACTAGCAATGAAGAACATATTAAATTGATAAAGTACAATTAGCCAGCTCGATGCGTAACGAGGCCCAGATCTCCACAACTTCACATAGCTTTTAAGGAATACGGCAGAAGAAAGGGAGAATTCAACCCACCTGGACCCAGCAAATCTGCTCATGTATCTTCAGAATGATGGCAGAGACAAAAATTGCATGCTGATCAAACTAATGATTACGGTCTAATCAGCATGTGTGCCATTTGCCTCAAAAAAATAGCATGTGTTCAATCCAAATTTTAAAGACATTTGTCTTCCTAAAGTAGTGCCTTGTTCCTTTGTTTTTGAAGCAAAGCGTTATTTTGCTGTTATGTCTTGAAGATTGAGTTCTAATTCAAACAACTGAACATAGATCAAAGTTTTGTTCTTTTTTTCTGGAGGTTTTCAGAGTTAAGGCCAACAGCCGTTTGACAGTACTAGTTTTAGTAAAGATGAATGAGCATTAAACTAATTGAGTTAAAGAATAATTCCTACAGCTTTGAAGGTGGTGTTGGGATCAGACCTTGAGTGCCCACATTGTCATCCATCGCGAGATGGGTGGCCTCTGCAAGCGGCAAGCAAAGTACTTCAACCTAGATACAAAAATAGTTACCATCAAGATATGCTGAGATATATTCCGTTCAAAAGCATTTCTAGAAAGTTATTTAATCACAAAGGTTGCAGAGCTGAATGCAGTGTCGGTGTTCTGATTATCAGAGAAGAGGAATCAAAAGAGAGAAAAAAAACGTAACAGTGCAGCCGAAAGGATAGGCCACCCCAGCCTCCCCACTTTTGAAAGGCCAAAAGTAGGCCATTGTTCAAGTATCTTTGGCATCCATAGGAATCTGTTGGTACCCAAACAAGGAAAAAGATCTGAATTCCTTGCACCAGATGATGAAGCAAAACGATACGGATAATGTAACTGGAACAAAACTTTACATGTTTCCAATGCAGACAGTTCTTGGTGTTCAATTGGGAAGGCATAAAGTCTCATTTCTCATGTAGCAGTCCAAAACACAAATTCCTTTCCCACTAGTTTCATTTTATCGACACTGATGATTAACAACCACAGGACCATATATACCTTGTAAACAAATGAACAACTATGCCAAGTTCTGTCACTGTGTGAACTGTTGAAATAGTTATTTTCATGACATGTCCACATATTCAACTTTTCCCGTATGAGTGCAGAACGCCATTATCTGAGGGCAAAAAGAACCCGCTGAGCACTTAACAGTAGTAATCAACACTAAAAACGGTGAGGCTCACTTGCTACACTACAAACTAATAGCACTTAATAAATCATATGCCTTTGCTTAAATGTAAACACTTCAAGAGATAAAAATAATTTAAAGGATTCATGTCTGAAATGGAACAAAGAACTGAACCATTTTTGCAAAGCTAAAGTACTGTCAACAATGAATGACCTTTCTACCCTATAGCAGAAACTTGTGGTAAAATCCCTGTTACATGATAAAGCATGGTAAGATTATAAAAGAAGACAATGAAAAGTGACCTAGGATTAGTGAATTACTGGGCTCAAGACCAGGCTCAACTGCAAGATTGGTTCATTAACAAAAGATGGCAGTAACTGGATGTTGCTGACTTCAGTGTTCAGGTTCGGATTCCTACATGGCTCATAACAAGTTTGGCTAGGTAGATAGTCATGCTATGTCTCGTAACAAGTTACATTCAACTGTAGCAGTGTAAAGTGCAGTATGCCAGGTCATCGTCTGAAGTTATTTAGAAACAGCTTACATTTCTCAATAATGCTTTACCACCAACCACGAAACGTGTCTTTGTAGTCGCAGGTCATTGTTATTATATTTATCTTAGGATGCTACAACCACCTACTAACTTCATACATTTCATCTAGGTCGATCAGGTTAGCAATTGCAATAGTTAGGGGACATTAGGAAATATCATTTACAACAGTAAATTCTATACTTCTGAGTGCTGAAACTAACAATTATAAACATGAATGCAAGAAAATATACAAGAGAAAGACAAACTTGCTCTTTCAGTATTCTCATAGTGTGTCCTTTGGGAGATGAAGAATAACTTGGGTGAGCAAATAACTTCACTGAAGATGCATGTCGTAAGGTTGCAGCTGAACACCTAAACAAACCATAAGGAAAACATGACAAAATGGAAATCTTCAACAGGAAAAAAGCAATTATGAAACAAGGTCAACATCAAACCAAAAGTGAACCCTCTCTTTATTCATTGGATTGGATTTCTGCAAGCAGATTTCCAGGTATAATGATGGAACTTGCACATGTTTAAAATGCAGACACTTTTCATGACAAATTGGGAAAGCAAGAAATCTTGTTAGCTTATGATATCCTCCAAACCAGCTATCTAGTTATTTAGACCAATAACTTCAAAATTTTCATAGCATTTACTATATTATACAGTTCAGGGTACAAAGAAAACTGATTTTATTAATGACTGATATCATGGCTCCTGTAAACTATGATCGATTCTTCTTGACAGCTGCGACATCATGATACAAATATTGTAGTATCCAGATCCATGAAAAGGAAAAGATGATGATAAGAGATAAAAAGGAGCTGTCATTTTCAGTTGTGCTACCATAAAAGAAAAGATGATGACAGAACTCTGAAGCACAAGGGCTGTAGACTGAGTTTTCAATTCGTCTGTTACCATATGGATGCCAATGTCATATTGAATTAAGGTAACAAAGAGAGCGGAAAACTGTAATTCATTGTGAAAGGTTCACAAAAATGGTGCATGCCTTTTTATTTATTTTGTGAACACATATCTCATATTTAAACCCCCATAGCCAGTTTTAGACCCCTTAAGTTAAACTTTCAAATCACTCATGCTAAAAAGATTCATTACATTTCATTAATGAGAATTTGTATTAGATGCCATTAGCAGAGATTTGCAAATGTATCAGCCATGATTCCTGATCCCAGAGCAGAAACAGACCTCTAGCTAATGAAACATTGCTTTAATGTCTATAGGATACAGAGTATATTCCTAAAATTAAACAGCATGGAAGGTAAGTAAGCAAGCCTTAGAGGTTATCAATTAGTAGCTCCATGCTTAATTATTTCAAAATATTTGAAACAAATCCTTTCGAACAGAACTATAGCAAATTCAAGCTTATGTTTAAAGTTAGAACCACATCAGCTGCCCCATTTGCCTACTAAAAAAGCACACAAGCTCGAAATTATTCCAAGGAAGAATACAATTTCAGCCCTTAAAGTTGAGACTGGAATGCAACTCCACTTTGAGTTCATGACCACCGCATTACTTGAGGATGCAGAATGTCCTCAACATGCACCCTAAATTTTACATCTTAAGGTCGGTATTTTATCAAAGGTTTTCACCAAACGTATCAACTCTCAAAGCAGACGTACATCCAAACAGAGCAATCAATCAACTAATGTTCAAACAACTGTAGCAGTCTCAAAGAACAGCTATCTACAGAGTACAGACAAATTCCATGACTAGGAGAATGAAATACTAGAATCTCGAGATGAAATGGCTGGTACAGGTGGATGCCGCCCAGCCAACCAGAGTTCAGTTCTCACCTTCTATAGATTAATTGTAGGGTGGATGACTCATCCCCTTGTCGAGGCTTTTCATTTTTTCGGAGAATAAAATCCTGTAAAAGGGCCATCGACATATAGGATCCCATCAATGAGGCCAGTTGCCATCGAATGTGAAGCTAAAACTGTAAGAAGACTTGGATCACATGCTAATTGGGCAGAGGGGATCCCTAGCACTAATGCATTACAATTTCTAATCTGCCTTCAGCCTCAAATTTTTGAAAGCATAGAATATACCTACCTTATTAGAGCTAATCTAGTAGTAACAAATGGCAGCTGGCAATACCAGAGTTGCATGCTACCATCCTGGTAATGTGTGGCACTCACTGGTGCTATGAACTATAGATGATCAAACATTTCATTAAAGGAAAAGCCCAAAGTACGAACAGGCAGTGACTGTCATTATGTCCAAGGCTTCATCATATACTCTGCATCACATGCAAGTGCTGCTTGTCACCAGCTTGATTTCCTAAATTTTCTTCCCTTTCTGACGCCCTCCATCCATTATATACATATTTAAGAGCTTTTACATCTGCAGGAAGAATATCAATTTTGTAATAAAAGAATCGAGGTACATGCCAGATAATTAATACCTTTAAGCACATGAACATTTGTATTGAAGAGTGATAAACATGATATTGGAGCTGCAAACAAGAATATACTAGCAAGGAATCGCATAATTTGCATAATTTGTCTTGTGAAACAGAGAAAACCTGCAGTAAAAAATCCACTATCTTTCAAACCAGATGAAATGACCCTGGTGTTTTTCGGTTAAAGGTTGACAAGGTGTTCATTAGTTCATATGTACCAGCAGTTCGGATTTAGCAGTTCCTATGGAACGGTAAACAAACTCTGCTTGTTTATTCCAAATATAAACTAAAACTGAAAACACTCCAAGCATGAAGCATGATGAACTGTGGCAACAGGTAACAATGGGAATTGTTTCCAGAATGGCAAAATAAACTGTGGTCGTCATTTGGGACTTCATGTGATTCATCAACGCATAGCTAGATTGCATACCAATCTAACCCGATGGCCAATGCTACCGAATCAGATTAATCTGTATATTGTTTGACTACATACTTTCAGATCAAACAACAAATCCTGTTAACTTGATACTTGCACATTGCATCCACTGTACAAAATGAAGGGGCGATGGGTGGTAGTACAACTGTACGAGTGCATAACAAGCATACCTGTTTAACATGCGAACCCGGTCATGAACTCCTTTGCTGCAACATGATTACCGCCGCCTCACATCCACTGCAGTGTCATAGTGCATCCAGTAGGCGCGCGCCTCGTGAGCATGCCAGTATGCCACTATTCTCCAGGGGTAGCAGACCCAAGCACAGCATCAGAAACACGGGCAGGTCCAGTAGCCTTGGAGCAGGCGGCAGGCCACGGATGCATCGGATGGTTGAGCAGTCGCTGTGGGGGAGAACCCGAGACTGGTTTCGAGGGGGACACGAATTGCGCGGGGGAGTGGGCAGGCGGAGGCAGCGGGGTTTGGATGCGAAGGGCATAGAGGGCGAAGCTGTAGCGGACGCGGCGACCGAGAGGGAGAGGTTGGGGACGAGCCGTACGGCCGAGCGGAGGAAGCTGATCGAACAATGCGGGGAGTCGGGAGGAACAGCTCGGCGCCGAACCCCATGGGCCATGGGCACGAGGAAAACCGAGGAACTCGAAATGCGAAATCTGCCGGTTCGCTTGCGACGGTGGTGCAAGGGGCGGTGGACGAGCTGGAGCTCGGCGGCTTGGTTGCGGGAGGCTGATGTGATCGCCGGTCTACTCGTCGTTGTCGCAGATTGGTTGGGACGGCGTCTCGCCGCCGCGACGGAACTGGGGATCCGGGCGGCTTGCCTGGACTGCTGTTTTGGTTGGGCCTCCGGCCCAGGTACCACCGTAAAATTCTGTTTACACGCCAAGAACGAAGCGCCCAATTCTGAATTTTGGGTGAAGTTTTGGCGCCCCTTCAAAAACCAAAGCAGATTTGAAGCTCGTGCGATTCCAAAAAGGGCGGCGGGAACGCACAGTCTGCGAAATTTTGGAACAAGTCGCGTGCACGCTTCTCCAGTTTGAATATCTCCGCCGGGAAATTTCGAAACAAAGCTGAGCCGTGCAGCTAATAAAGCCGGTATAGTTTTGGGGCAATTTTTCAATAATTGAACGACTAAGAAATTTCAAAATTGGCAGCGAACCTCTGGCTCAAAACCTCTCCCCATTTGAACAAACGCGCCACCAAACAAGCGCCAAGAAACATTGCAGAGCTATGCAACACGGCAATATCATAGTTTTGGAACCGAATAATGTAAGAAACTGAAACAAGATAAGATGGAACATGTAATTGCTGTACCATAGATCCATTTCATTGATACGATAGGAATTCCAATTCAGATTGCAGAACAGATAACTTTGCACAACGACACCACTCCAGACATCAGACTGAACGAAACCCTAACACCACAGCTATCACTAACTCCATTGACCACCACAGAACATGAAACCAACGCGCCGACGGAGGGAGGGATCAGCCGCCGAAGCCATAGAGGGTGCGGCCCTGGCGCTTGAGCGCGTAGACGACGTCCATGGCGGTGACGGTCTTCCGGCGAGCGTGCTCGGTGTAGGTGACGGCGTCGCGGATGACGTTCTCGAGGAAGATCTTGAGCACGTTGCGGGCCTCCTCGTAGATGAGCCCGGAGATGCGCTTGACGCCGCCCCTGCGCGCCAGCCTCCGGATCGCCGGCTTGGTGATGCCCTGGATGTTGTCGCGGAGGACCTTGCGATGACGCTTGGCGCCGCCCTTGCCGAGCCCCTTGCCTCCCTTGCCACGGCCCGACATGATTCTCGAAGGCGAGCTCGGAGCGAGAACTTGAGTTGGGGATTTGGGGACCTTTGAGGCTGATTTGGTGATTGATTGAAATGTGAGGTGACCAGGTGGGGGTATTGCTGCTATTTATAGAGACTGTTCAGGCGCGGGTGGAGAGGGGCGATCCGTGGGAGGGGGACTACAGCTCGTTGGATCGGGAATGGAGGGATGCAACTGCGTTCGAGGGGGACGTGCGGATCGATGACATGGCGAGTTGGGCAGATGGATCCGTGGGAGGATGGTCTGTGGTGTTTCATTGGTTGCGGGACTGATGGCCGCATCGTTGACGTGGCATGTGTGCTTTTGCCGCCCAGGACTCTACAGGTCGTGGCGTCGCCCTTGGTTTTGTTAAGAGTACTTTGTTAACGTTTGGTGCTTTTGTTAACGTATACGGTCAGCGCGGTTATTTCCTCTTGTTTTTGAGAAAAATATAAATATCAGTGTTTTTCCTCAGAAAATCTCATATATACAGAACCAAAAGCTTGCGATGCATTTAGGCTAGTTGTATACTCTCTCCATTCTTAAATTGTCGTTGCAGATGACTTTTTATAGTTACATTTGATCATTCGCTTTATTCAAAATATTAGCAAAATTATGCATAATTCTTACGATAGCACTATTTTACACCTAACTAATAATTATTGAACAAATCATCATCATAATTATAGAAATTAATGAACATCACTCGTTCGTCATAGCTTCCAATTAGTGATACATTTGTTGCAGATTCTAAAACGTTCACGAGACCAAATACAAGTTTTGCAAATATATGCAGGATGTGGCGTTTTAGATGGATGGTGTCTATGGTGATCATATATCGGCCACACATAGGGATGGCAATGGGTGCCCGTTACCCGTGATCCGACGGGTTTTTCTCCTATTAAAAAGCGGGTTAGGATGAAGTTTGATCCAGCGAGGGTAGGATGGGTTCGGAGACGGTTTGGCAAAACTCAAACCCTCACTATGTACTAAATTAGTGGCACTTCATTGATGTCCAATGCATGCTAATATGCATTTGTGTTATTTCTCTTGCATTGTTTAATTATATGTCATTTTCCACACATTAGATATGCATTTTACTCATGTTATTCTATTGTAAAATTGAAACACTTGGTGGGTATGGGTACCCGACGGGTTTGGGCTTTTTGGGTTAAAAATCTTCACCCGCGACTCTTATTGGGTTATTAGCGGGAGCTTTCTCTCTACGCGGGTACCATCCCTAGCCATACACCGATAGAGAATGTGACTATATATCTTTGTGCAAAGTTTCAAGTTCTAATGTATTTTATGTATTAAGATTAAAATATTGAAAGTAACTGTTTCATCATCGCTCATGGTGTGTCATAGAAGAATTTAACAAAAGTGTGTCATAGAGTGTGTGTTTTTTTTAACCATTTCCACCCTCTTCGTTCTATCCTCTTTCTCTGTTCTCTTGTTTTGCCCTTTCTTTTTTGGTTGGTTTGCATCTCTTGTGGTTCCTGCAGGTTTCATCTCTAGCCTACCTCAACTTGTTTAGGATAAAAGGGATTTGTTGTTGTTGTCGTAGTGTGTCTCACCCAAATCCTCTTTGTCAGTGTCGAGACAAAGCTACAATTTCTCAGTGTGTTACCGATAATTTTGCAAACAAGAATCATAGTTGCATATAGCAAACTACTATCCACTGTACCAATAGTAGATGGACAGTGTTAGAAACAACTACGATGTACAGTATTAGCTGGATTATATACTATCTTGACTATCGACGCATGCTGCGTGACAATTATGTTTGCACGAATCTAACAGTTCCTCGGATGCACCCCACTTAGAACCTGAAAGTCCTATTATAATCGATAAAGAAGGTGACGCTTTTGCATTACCAATATGCTCCCTCCGATTTTAAATTGTTGACACCATTGACTTTTTTCGATATGTTTGATCATTCGTCTTATTCAAAAAATTTAAAAAATTATCATATGTTTTGTTATGATTTGTTTTATCATTAAAGAAAGTTAAAATATACCTTATAACTCCGCATGTCTGAACTAATATTTTGAATAAACGAATAGTCAAACGTAACGAAAAAATCAGTGGCGTCAACAATTTAAAACCAGAGGGAGTAACTACAATGAAAAAGACCTGCACATTACTGAACAGTGATTTGTGCAGAAAGTGCTACGATCAGTAGCTAAAACCATATTTTTCTTAAAATTGTTTAAACCATCAGTAGTTCAGGCTCACTGAAAGAGTGAAAGGTAACAAGTGGTCTGGCCAGATATTCTGTTTTTTTTCTGGTCAATATCAAGCCTGCTCACGTTTATGATATTAGGCTCGCGTTATCAACAACAACAGCACAAAGCCTTTTTATCCCAAGTTAGTTGGGTTGGGTAGGCTAGAGATGCAACCTGCAGGAGCCAACAAGAGAGGCAAAACATCAGGCTCACGTTTATCATTGTTAGAAAAAGCTTACACCATTTCTTTCTAAACGTATAGGCTTCCACCATCAATTCGATCATGAATAAGTTAATTGATCCACATATATGGTACCGAAAGGTGTGGAGGGCATCAATTGCCAGATGAGTCTTCTATGGACAAGCCATGTCAGTGTCACTCAATTCGATGGCTTAGCAGAAAGAATATAACCGCCCAAATATGAAGCACCTTAGTTCATGATCCATTTGAGCCACATGTTTCACAGATGGTATAGAGAGGTGTGGAGGACATAAATCACCATTGAGTCTTCTATGTACAGGCAAGTTTTATTCAACTCAGTGGCTATTCAGAAATAAATCAGCGCCCCACGTCTTCATTTGCATTGAAACTGTGAAACATCAACTTCAGTTCAGCAGCTAGATCTCCCCGTCCCATCTTGTGCAGATCTTTGGCCACTTTAACATAAGCAGAATGATCAGGTCTCAGGCCCTTGTCCATCAACTCATACAGAACCCTGCCTGCATCGACGACTCTCCCTGAATTCCTCAGCAGCTTGGCGAGCAGGCTGTAGTTCCTGTCCGTGGAGTGCCTGTCCCTGGTGCTCATGTCACTGATATACTTGCGAGCATCTTCTATTCTCCCAGCATAGAAGTACCCCTTGATGAATGCAGTGTGCATGGTAATCCTTGGCGTCACATTAGCCAAGAACATCTCATCAAGAATCCGCATTGCTGAATCCATCTTCCCTGCCTTGCAGGCATGGTGCGCGAGAATTTCGTATGTAAGCGAGTTTGGGATTTCACCGGTTTTAGACCTCTCCATGGACTCAACGAGCCCGCACGCTTCTGCTGCTCTCCCATTCTTGAGCAGGCAGCCTAAGAGGTAGTTCCAGGTGTTAGCGTCCGGATCGCACCCGGACTTCCTCATTTCATCGAACACCTCGCGGGCGCCGATAAAGTCGCCGGCTTTGCACTTCGCTGCGACGAGGACGTTGTAGTACCGCGCCGTCCTCGCCGTCTCCTCTATCACTGCCGCCGCTGCGCCGAACTCGCCGATGGTAGCCAGCGCCTTCACGAGTGAGAACACGCCGGAGGCGCGGCAAGGCCCCCCGACGTCGTCCAAAACCTTCAGGACGGTTCCAGCCACTTCCTCCAAGCTCCCGCTCCGTGACGGCCCTGGCGGCGCCAAGAAGGCGAACGCCCGATCGGTCAGGGAAAGCCTCCGCTCCGACATGAGCGCGAGGGCGCGCGACATTGCCGGGTAGTCGCCCAGCTTCCCGGCATTATCGACGAGCAGGTTGTGAGCGTGGGCGCTCGGGCTGAAGCCTCTTCGGAGGGAGGCCCAGGCGAAGAAGCGGGCAGCCGGGACGCCGCGGTCGGTAAGCGCGCGGATGGTGGTGGTGACGAGGCGGTGGGAAAGGGCGGGGTTGAGGCGGTCGAGGTCGGCCTCCAGGCTACTGCCGCCCGCCACGACGAGGCGAACGATCTCATCTGAAGCGGCGGTGTAGGCGGCGGCGTCGCTGCCGCGGGGACCTAGGGATCTGGCGGAGAAGGCCGCGCGGGAGGAGGCGGTGCAGAGGGGAGCGCCGGCGAGGCGGGGGAGGAGGAGCATGAGACGGGCGCACAGGCGCAGCACGAGTTTGAGCGCAGTGGCGTGGCCGCTACTGGCTATATACCTCTCCTGTCGCCTTTCCTTCCACAAACAACTTTTTTTTTTTTGGGACACTTCCACAAACAACTAGCCATCGTTGAGAACCAAATTCGATATTTTGCTGTTTCACATGCATCTCGGCCCGTGGAGCCATCATCGTGAACTCCAATGGGCCAGGCATGGCTATGGAGGTGCAGTTGATTGCAGGAAGAAGGGGAATATTTGTCTAAAATGAAAAGGCTAACATGACTAACACTTGGATTAAGGCCTGTTTGATCTCCAACTCTAGCTCCTCGTATAAAATATCTTCCATTTCATTTCAATACAAAAAACGTTTTGACAAAATTTGCTTCAGGTTTGGCTTTTGACTTCCAATTCGTTTCAGAAAAACGGCTTCGGGTTGTTTTTTTCTAAAGCACTTTTGTATTGCCTAAAGCTACGAGGCCTAACATTTTCATGTGATATATAAAATCATACCACGGGCAGGTTTAAAACTAAACCACACGTATATCACATTAGGACATCAAATTAGGATAATGGATGACATTAAGCCAGTTCATATGCCAATTAGGCTATATATCATACGTCAAAACATTGGAGTGCATCGACATAACAATTGCAGCAGCCTACTAACTCAGAAACAGCCGTAAGATATACACACCAGAAATAATTGTTGGTCAACAGGGAGATATATACAATCCTACTGCTAACTCAGAACTGAGGATTTGATTAAACTAGGAGGCTGCATGATCCTATGATGAAGCTCAAGGTCAAACTAGTCCCAGCATCACATCCTGCATTTGGATTGTTGCCAGCAAGGATGAGAGAAACTCCAATCCTCTGCTGAAAGCTTGGTTGTACAGAA